>CM046035.1:48346400-48488900 GCA_025215565.1 Flaveria ramosissima | reverse complement strand
CCATCCTATCTCAAAAGCTATATGCTTTTTCATCTGTGTATCTAAGAAGCTCCTTGTTGTATTCTTCCTCATGCTTATCTCCTCTGCTATGTGTGAACATTGACCTTGAGTGATGATCTCCTTTGCTGTACGATAGTACTGACCTGGACCTTCATTAGCACGATATGATGATCTTCTCTGTTATACGTAAGTATAGACCTAAAGCTCTCATCTATAAGACTCAATTGATGAACTCCTCTGTATCCGTGAGTATAGACCTGGAGCTCTAATCATTTGATGTCTATAAGGATTGTGCTTCTTTTGAAAAAGCATTTGTGTTGCTTTTAAAAGGAATAGTTAAGTAGAGCATGTCATTTGTTCAATATATCATGAGGACAGGATAAGTTTCTTTGCCAAATGTCTGTGGGGACTGAGTCATTCAAGTGTTCTTTAAATGAACCAAAACATGATAACAGTAGTTGTGGTTCACTTGTTGAAAAGAAGAAGGCATGGGCTTAAAAGGACAAGTATATCAGCAATCCCGCCGAACTATGACTCTCCAAAAGATCTCTTCAGCTTTTCGTTCTTCTCTACCCTTTATTTTCTTTTCTTTTATTATGTTAAAAATATGTGAAGTTTGGTGAGGTCTTGTGGGGCAATTTCTTTTTGATTCCTTCATTTTGCTTTTGTTTTTATTTAATTCTTTTCTAAATATTTTTATTTTATTTTATTTTAAAAGGAAAATAAAATTTTTAAAATTTTTAAGTTTTTAAATTTTCAGCGAAACTATACTTTCGCAGTGTGAAATTATGGATTCGCCGGCTCTTTCGCTCATTGCAGTGTCACTTCTGCCAAAGCATGTACGGGCGAAACTATAGTTTTGCCGCCAGCGAAACTACATTCTATATATCTCATTTTGCGAAATTAAGAACTCATTTTCGCACAATCGGGGTTTTTAGTTTCAGGGCACATACCGTGTCTTTTTCGAGCGATTTTGAGATTTTGAGTGTGTGATTCCTGATTGATGGTTATTTAAGCATCTGATGTGAGTTTCGAACCTTGGACAATATTTTAATCTAGGTTTAAACAACTCTTTAAGGACCAATGGGTTGTGACTCTTCGGTACCTTCGCAGTTCTTACTGCGCAAGTAATGATTGTCCAGCGAAACTAAACAAAAGTTCAAAGGTTTTCAGCGAAACTGTGAAATTATGCTATATGTGCAAACTTGACAGTTTCGCGGGTCAAGTTCAGTTTTGCTTGGCCAAATTCATAGTTTTGGCCTGCCGAATCTATTGCTTTGGCATACCAAAACTACTTCCTGCTTCTTGCCGAAATTACATTTTCTCCTGCCGAAACTACTGTTTCGGCTAGAGAAACTATACTTTCGCCTAGCGAATTATTTTGATTTTTCATTATATTTATTATTTTTAAGTATTATTCTTTATTATTCATTTTAATCTATCTTTCTAATGTGTTTCATCTACTTTTTAGATTAAATGGCTAATCTGAAGTTCGACGAGAGGAACAATATTATAGCTATCTTCGATGATACACACCCTAAAGCCGCGGGATTTAGAGATTGTATCCGTTGGCTCCAAAGATCACCCATTGCTTATGCGGTCACTCATTCTCCCACCATCTATGACCTACAGATCAGAGATTTCTGGCGTACTGCCGAGTACGATACTAGAGCCAATCCTCAGAGGATTGTTGCTAGAGTGCTGGAGAACGACATAGCTATTACTGTAGAGATCATTACTCTAGTGTTGAGACTCCAAGAGGGCAGTCGAGATGAGGTCATGCTGATAGATCAGGAAGTATTTGATGCCTTTTGGAGTATTGGATACGAGGGCCCTCCTTTTGGGACAAGAAAGGAGATCAAGAAGTCCTTTTTGTCCAAGGAGTGGAGATACATCGCCCACGTTTTTATTATGTGCTTAGATCACCGCAAGGGTGGATCAGATGGGCTGAATTTGGATTGGGCCAAAGCCATGATTATATTTTGTAGAGGGCAGAAAGCCAATATTGCCAAACTTATCTTTGACTGCATGGCAGAGAATGTTATGGCCCTGAAGAAAGACAAATGGCTGTTGTATCCAAGATTTCTGCAGATAATCATAGATGATCTGATTCCTAATGTTACAAGACATGGGAAGATAAAGAGATTAGTGCAGATGAACACTCGCATACTTACCGGTTGTTGTGCAATAAGGCATGATTTTAGTGGCAAGATTACACATTTATTGGAGAACATGTACCCTCCAGAAAGATGGAACTATATACGGAGGGTGATTGAGTCGGAGGATAAGCGGGTTGAGGAGACGAGACTGTAACAAGCTGAATCGATGAATAAAAGGAATAGATATGCTAAATAGAAGGATTATGACTTTGAAGATGATATTCATGAGGCTGAGCAGGAAGTAAGGGTAGAGAAGGAGAGAAGGTCAAAAAAAGGGCTGAAGAGGGGGAGTCTGAGAGGAGGACCAAACATAAGCATTAGGCGTTTACTGAGCCCCAGAGAAGGGATGAGAGGGAAGGTCTGGATGAGGATGTTATAAGAAACCTCAACTCCTCTCTAGCCAATGAGCTAAGTATGATCAAGACAAAATTGACCAATCAGGAGATGAGAGAGAAAATAAAAGATGAGATGCTTGAAGGGATGACACAGATGCTGGTGGATCAACAAAATTTGATAAAGAGATTGCTGACAGAGGTCAATAAGCTGAAGGCTGCAGTCGGCCTGTCCAATCAGCTAACTCAATCTGAGTTAAATGATATGACTGATACTTCAAAATACCCAATTCTGAATGTGGGTACTTTTTCCAGGGCAAGAGAGGGCACTTCTAGTGCAGGAGCTAAGGAGGCTAGAGGTTCAGGTGTGAAAGAGGATGTTGAGACAAAGAATAAGGCAGGAAGCAATGTAAATGTTAAGAATGAGGAGGAGGTGATTGAAGCTGGATTTGTAAATTTGGGCTTTGATGTAGAGAAGGATCTGGTAGGAGAGGAGGTTGTGAGAGACACACTGGTGGAAGGGTTGAAATGAGATTGATAGATGAGGAGGAAGAGGAGGAACAGCTGGTTGATTATGATTCTGAGCCTGAATATTATGAGGTCGATGAGAGACCATTGACTTATGTTGCCAAGAAGGGCGAGGATGAAGGAGATGTATTTGAGATGTCAGAAGAAGAATGGTTTGTGAGGGAAAAGGAGCCCAAGGAAATAACTCCCCTAATCCAGAATATGCAGGGGATGAGCAAGAAGGAAGCTGATAAGAAGATCATCAGCTAGAAATACAACCCCGGCCTCAAGATGTTCATGATTAAGAGGAGAGGGGGAGGGATTACATACTTGCACAAAACGAAGGCATTTAATACCTTGCCTAAGTGGGACTTAAGGAGGTTAGATGTGCTCCCATTAATTGATTCTAATTTAAGAAAGAGGGTCAAGATGTTGGAGGAGGAGATCAAGAAAGGGCGGAATGATAACATTGAGGAGTTTGGGTTTATAAAGGCAGAGACAAGGAGATCAAAGAAAGATAAGGATTGGGAGACAGGGAAAGGTAGGATTGTGCTAAGGGTGAAACCCCCAAAGACTGTGAGCAGGGTAAGATTACCGGATCCCTTCCCCAACAACTTCAAAGTTTTGAGAAATGGTTTTATGATAACAATACTGGGGAGGCGATGATCAGATTGCAGAATGGAGTAGAATTCAGGCTGATTGATCCTATGGAGATATTTGCCTTCTGTGATGAAGATCTGCTTGTGCTTTGTGAGAATCACATAAAAGCAGGGGCTGGAGCTGAAACGTGCAAAGAGGCAAGCCTGTTCATGACGGTTGCCAATAAGGTAAGAGGTGTTCGGGCGGAGGTTAAGGAACTGGCCCAGAAGGTTTGTGAAGAAGATGAGCTGAGAATGGACGTGCGGGATTTATCGAGACAATTTGAGCAGGCAAGTGCACGTGCCGAAGAAGCTACAACAGCAGGAGCTAACCAAGGAGAATCACTGGCCAAAGCTTCTGAGGATGATGCTGCAGGAGCTACTGAAGAAATATATAAGGCGGCTGAAGATACTGGAGCTGAAAAGACAAACGAAGATTGATCAAGACGGTGAGTTCCAACCTAGGGGGAGTATTGAAGATCAAGTATAGGTTGGATTCACCTTAGATTAGATTATGTTTATATTTGATTGTAATAGGTTTAATGTTAGTTTACTTTTGTAAGTTTGTTTATTTGTTATGTTTTGCTGCCCAGTGAAACTATGAGTGAAACTGTAGTTTCGCTCATAGCAAGCTGTTAGTTTCACCCGGCGAAACTCTCTGTCTCAGCCGGGCGAAACTGTGTCTTTGGCAGGATAGTTTCGTTTACAGCGAAACTATCATTACTATATACAGTTTTGATCTTTTTTATTGTTGGGCATCCTTGCAAAACCCTATTCTGTTTATCCTTGTTGCAAATGTCTATGGTAAGCTGGTTTATCACATAAATATATTGAACTTTGTTACTTTGTTAGTATTGGATCATGATTGTTATATTTTGAATACTTTTGGGTTCTTCTTCATCATCATATTGTTTGTTGTTTGTCTTTATTGAACAATTCAACCTCTCAAGTGTACTGTAATTCGATCATATGGACCAACAAGATACATGTAATGTCATTTGACCGTAAGTAAACAATATAACAAGTCGTGTTTATGTAGTTGTCTTTGTATCGCACCCAATCTACATCGGTAAAAGCATGAAGTTGTATTGGTGAGCTATGACAAATTAAGATACCCTTATGCATGGACCCATGAAGATGTCGAAGGAGTCATTTAAGGGCATTCCAGTGAGTAGTGGTTGGTGCATGCATAGATTGTGATAATTTGTTTACCATGAAGGCAATATCGGGTCTTGTTAGGAACAAATACTTTAGAGATCCAACTAAAGCTCTATATTCTGTCGGAGGAGGGAGAGGGTTACCACCATGTAGAGTAATGGGTTTTGAGCATGTAACTAGTTGCAGGATCGGGTTTTGTCACTTAAACACTTGTGATTCTCTCAAACTCGCTTATAGTAACACTCAAATAAGATGAAGCAATGCCTTTAACAAGAGTTGATAATAATATAATAAGTAATCAAAGGAACAAGCAGGAATATATTTTCAAGGTACTTGTATATATTACTTCTCAACTCAAGATTACAAGACGCTTACAAGCATAAAACGAGAGTTACAATGAGAAACTATATATACTAGATCCTACAGCCGGTTATACTTGATACCAGCTGGAAACCTACGACTAAAGCATATACTACAATGCTATAGTTAAGGTATCTTAGATAAAGTATTATCTAAGATATGGTAGTCATGACATGTCCATGACTTACCTTTTGTCACCAACTAAAGATGGCAACTGTACTTAACATAAAAAGGTAAACACTAGATTAAAGTATGGTCAACTACATGGCTTTTGAGAAAACGCCATGCAGTATCTCAGAGATTTGCAGCGGAGTGTCAGACAGACCATACTTATGTCTACTGGATAATAGAAGTGTCTTCCGAAGGTTAACTGGCTTCGGAAGAACAAGTTCTTCCGAAGCCACTTATACTTCGGAAGATGCTTCTATGCTTCCGAGGCTTTGAGGACTTCTTTATACTTCGGAAGTTGACTTCAGATCTTTGTCTCTAAGTCTTGATCTTCGGAAGTAGCTTCTTTGTCTTCGGAAGTTGGAGTTTTCCTTCGGAAGTGTATTTTACACTTAGACTTCGGAAGAGCTCCCTCTTCCTTCGGAAAATCCATACTTAGCTTCGGAAGTCCTTTGTATGTTGTACTCAAAATCTTCTAAGTGACTTAGTTTTGGTTGCAACAGCCTCTCTAGATCCAACAAACTCCCCCTAGGCTGATGCTACAAAAACTTCACTTATTTCTGCTTCTCAAAGCTTTCAGCACCAGGGACAAAAGATATTTGTCTGTCTCTCTGTTCTTCCCGGAAGTAGTGCTGAGAAGCTTGTACAAGTCATTCGTGGATAGGAGATCCAGTCTATCACTTTGAATGACATGTACCCTTTGTTGTGACCCCTGAAGAGAGTTAGTTGACGGGAGTTATAGTCATACTCCCATCTAACTATGGGCTCAAGTTCAGGACCTTCAACCATTTGAAGAAAGGCTTTGCCTTTGGTTGCTGATCCTTTCCTTTCCTCCTCCTCTCTCAGTTTCAACTCCTCTTCAACCTTGCTTCTAGCAGTAAGCTCGGCCATATGAAGGCTGCCTAGATGATTTCTGATGTGGGCAGCTACATCGGAGTTTGAAGGGTTGGAGAATGGTTTCTCTGCTAACTCAGCAATATCAAATCTGCTTAAGTGTAGCAGAGATGAGGCACTCAGCCTGTTAAGCTCTCCATTCTCTCTCTCAACAACAAAGTTGTGAGAAGAGTCTTCGAACCTCCACTGGATTATCTTCTTTCTGGGTACAAGAGATTGTCTTGGTACCCTGTCTCCTTTCTTTGTATCCAGCAGAGTCACCAGCTTTCTCCTCAGCTTCTTTTCTTCTTCATTCAATGTATCTGAATTGAGGCCAAGGAGTTTTGCAGCTTGGTCCAAAGTTCCTCTGGGCAGATCAAGAAACTCATCTCTTGTGAGGGAACTTGAGGATCCATCAACATAAGTCAAGTTGACTGAATCCTCCTCACAGGAGATGTCGCTCAGAGTTGTACAGTTGATGAGCTTAGTCTTGATCGCCTTGAATTCCTCCATAGAGAGATGTTTGGAAGGCTGAGGGGATGGTTTGATTGGTTGTTGGGTAGGTTTAGGAGTTTGGGTTCTGGCTAAGGTTTTGGGTTGGATGATGGGTAGTTTAGGTGGTTGAGGTGAAGAGGTTGGTAGGTGTGATGGTGTAGGTTCAGGGGTGAAAGGTTCAGAAGTGGGTTCAGTTTTGATTGGGAAGGGAAAGGGTATAGGTTCAGGTTGAGGTTGGGTTTGGATTTTGGGTTGAGAGGTTGCTTTGAAGGTCATCCCCTGTCCCCTTCTATACATCTCTTTTCTTCTCCCCGCACGAATGTCAGCCTTGATGTCACTGACATGTCGTTGGAGAGTCTTCTCAGACATGGGACCCACCTGCCTGCCAGAGAAGCCGTGAGCTTTGAGATAACTCTTCATCCAAGCTTTCTCACCTATCTTCTTGGCGGCAGACAGTCCAGCTTCTTCTTCTTTCTTTCTCCTTTCTACAAGCTTCTCCCTTGCAGCTCTCTTTCTCTCCTTCATCTTGCTCTTTGTTGAAGAGCCATAAGATCGTATCACTGTTGTGGAGGAGACAATTCCTCTTGAGAGAATCCTCTGGAGAGTAGGAAAGTGATCCTTTCTCTCCTGAGCTGCAGAGATCAGCTCCCTTTCTTTCTCTGCCTTTCCTCTTCTAAGGCCAACCTTGCAGCCTCTTCTTTTTGCTGTTTTGCAGCAAGGTTGCCTTTTCCAGCTCTATCAGCTCCTCTAATGGTAGAGGGAGTACATCTTCCGAAGCAGCCCCTAGACTGACAAGTCTATCTATAACCTCTACCCTTCTTCGATTGTTGACTGCCTCCTGGTTGGCTGCAGCTGCTTTGGTACTTGCAGCTAACAGTTTCCCAGTTGGTAGTCTACCTTTCCTTTTGAGCTTCTCCAACCTTTCTTCTTCCTGAAGCTCTTCCGAAGTCATCTCCTCTTGCCTTTTGTCTTCGGAAGTGCTAGACTTTGGGGTTCTTGGATAGAAGATCCAGGTTGGGTGGTAGAGGTAGGAGCTGGAGTCAATGCAGATGTTAGAGCCAATGGTTGGCTGAGAGAAAGTCCTCCCTATTAACCTCAGATGCAAGTTCCAGAATTGCATCTGTGACTATTAGATCATCGGAAAGAGAAAATAGTCCTTCCGCAGCAGCAATCTCAGCTTCGGAAGTTTGAGCTTGTTCTTCCGAGGCTTTGAATTGTGCTTCGGAAGTCTGTGAAAATACACCTTCTGTCCCAACTGTTTCAGTTGCTGGGCCATCAGTCCTAGTTTCCCTTCGAAATTAATCTCAGGTTCCACTTGGGCCTTAGGTTGACCAACTTCCTCAAAGTGGTAGGAGGTGCATTCAACCTCTGAAGCTCTTGAGCTCCAAAGTAAATCACAGACATATCTGGGCTAGGCTGTTCTATGAGGGATTCTAAAAGGAACTTGTTGAAGAACCTATTGAGATCCTGGAGCATCCTTTGATCCACTTGAAAGACAACTGGAGGAGGCTCAGGGAAGATAGCAGCTTGTTGCATTGGATATTTGAGCTCAAAGAAGTAAGAGCTTGACCTTGGGTTTCCTGTCTTTGGCTTTGTCTCTCAACACTCTCCCCCTTTTTGGTAGCATCATCTTGAGAGCTAGATGAGCTAGAGGAAGAGGTCAAGGAGACCTGAACTGGTACATGCCTAACAGATCTCTCAATCTGTTTCTCAGCTAGTTTGCCTTGAGAGTTTCAATCTCAAGTTGCTGAGTGGCAGACCTATCCTCTAAAGTCTTAACCTTGATTCAAGGTTTGAGACTTTAGAAAGTAGGTCTTGAATGGTGAGTTGCATACTTCCCTCATTTCTTTTGAAGAATCACGGGGAGATGAGGTAACATACCTGGTATGTTCATCCTCACCACCAGATGTGGTTTCTTGGCACCCTGGTTTCCCTGCACAATGATGTCTCTTTCAGAGGCATCAAAGGGCATGGTTGCCGTAGATTCAGTCTGACTGTCGTTACCACTGTCCTGAGGATCCATTGAGGCTCCTTCAGTAGTGGCAGCTGAATCTACATGAGTCCCCTCCACATCAGTGGGACTCACCTCAGTAGGGCTTTGCTGGTGTGGGCTAGAGATAAGGGGTCTCTCTAGGCTCTGTTGATCCTTGAGGGTTGTGTGGATCAACTTCATCGCCTTTAAGAGACATAATCTCTTCACCAGCTCCGGTCAAATAGGTCAGAAAAGAAGAAAAGGAGTGAAGACCTAAGGACCCGGGACTTTGATCAATGTCAAAAGGCATTGAGCTGTCCTTTGTGGCTGCTCAGGGAGTATAGAGACTCACCCTGAGGGCTATCAGCTGGGGTTTTGGGCTCATGGGTCTGAGACTGAGGAGACTCAAGACCCATATTGAGGTCAATAGTGAAGGATGGGTGGACCTCTGGCTGAGTGGGAGCCCTTTGTTCCACTCTAGCCTTTTTGGATTGAAGAGGAGGGGCTTGTTCAACCAGAGTAGATTGAACAAGGGTTCTTTGGTACGTCTCTGGTATGTAACAGTAATGGGTGGAGAAGGTAGATTTGGGATGGTGAGGGTAGTTGTTGGTGTGTGGGTTCATCACCTGTGGGGTGAACAGGGATGTCACCAGGAGCCATTGGCTCAATCATACCTGGAAGTAGTGCGGTATCTCTTCCAGTGTAGTTGGTAGACACTCTCTTCAAGATCTTGAAGATGGTCGGCCTCATTTGGGGAGCAGACAGAGCAGCTGCACAGACAAGCTTACCCTGATCCAGCTCACAGTTGATGATGTGCTGGAGAAACCTGGGATACATAAAGAATGTGTCCCTTTGCAGATTTCCCATAAGGTTAGTCAGCACAAACCTTGAATAGTTGAAGCGGAGGCTTTGTACCACCCGTGAACTAAGCACCCGAGTTCATAAGGGATTTGATCCCATCCCCCAGATTTGTTAGATAGACAGTGAAGAACCACATGCAGCAGGAACTTCCACTTGTAGGAGAAGTTGAATTTGTAGACCGTTGACCTGCTTACATCTCCACCGTATCCCATTTGGAGATAAGAAACTATCTAATCAGATTTGGGGAATTCCGTCGGAGCGCCCTCATCATGGAGCTCGAGATGCTCCTGATGATTGTTCAGTGATGACCAACTCTTGGCCACAAATGCTTGACCTAATAGCACGAACCCCGTTTAGGGTTTCAATCCGACCATTTGCCCAAAATTCGGACATTTGGTTGGAGTAGATGGTGGGGTTTACGGTCAAAGCAGTGTAGTATGAAGATTGGGCTAGAAAGAAATGATATCAGAAGTCATCATCCTTGAAGAGTCAAGGAGTGCGACCTGGTTGTGCTGAGGGTTTAAGGCCATTGAGAAAGATAACAGTAGAATAGTTCTGAGTAAGGTAAATTGGAGAAGAAGAAAGCTTTTAGGGCAGTGAATTGGGTAAAAAGAGTGTAAGTGATTAACCGGAAGTATTTAAATGGGTGAAATGGCGGTTTAAAGGGTGGGTGGTTTGGATAAGATGATGTGGTTCAGTGGATGATGTGACATGGGCGGTAAGGTTAGACCATTTAAATAATCCAACATCATTAACAAAATCTTTACTTTTTACAGTGTGGGGCCCAAAAGATTTCCGTTACACAGTAAAAATCTTTCTTCCGATATAAAGCGTTTCCGAAGGTAAAGTTCTTCCGAAGGCAAATTTACTTCCGAAGGTAAATTGCTTACTTCCGAAGTATATGTTGCTTTCAGATGGAGTGTGTTTAAGTGCTTTCGAAGTAGATCTGAGATGTCTCAATCGCTTCTTCCGAGACTTAATACTCTTCCGAGAAGAAAATTATCCTGTGAGAAATTTGCTTTGAAATATGCAAGACACCTTCCGAGGGTTAATTTCTCTTCGAAGAACTTATACTTAGATAATTTAAGAAAATATCTTTTGTAACCAGGCTTAGATTGTTTGGCATAAGACTTTACACATTTAAAAGGTTTTCAATTGAGATTAACTAATCAATGTTTATCATCCCAATAGCTGTAATGAGATATTTAAATCTCTGTTCATCAAATGCTTTAGTGAACAAATCAGCATATTGTTCATTTGAATCAACTTTGATTAGTTTTTGATAAGATTTTTCTCATGAATATCTCTAATGAAATGATACCTGATATCAATGTGCTTTGTCTTGGAGTGCTTCACTACTGGATTTTCAGTAATGGATATAGCACTGTTGTTGTCAATGTGGATAGGAGTGCTCATGAAGTTGAATCCATAGTCTATCATCTGGTTTTGAATCCACAGCAGCTGAGCACAGCAACTAGCAGCAGCAATGTATTCAGCTTCAGCAGTTGATGTAGAGACACAGGATTGTTTTTTGCATTGCCATGAGATGATCCTTCACCCAAGAAATTGACATCCACCTGATGTTGATTTCTTGTTGATGTTGCATCCACCATAATCACTATCATAGTAACCATAGAGATTAAAATCACTATTTCTTGGATACCAGAGACCTAATTTAGGTGCTCCTTTGAGGTATCTGAGGATTCTCTTGACAGCATTAGGTGAGACACCTTTGGAGCAGCCTGATATCTTGAACAGATGCAAGTTGCAAACATGATATCAGGTCTACTTGCTGTGAGATACATCAGAGACCAATGATTGCTCTATACTGATGTTGATCAGTATCCTCCCCCTCAGAATCAGGGCATAAATCATGGTTTCTGGGTATGGGTGTCTTTGCTGCTTTACATCCTTCATATCAAATCTCTCTAAGATATCATTGACATACTTAGATTGATTGATGAAGAACCCTTCCTTCATTGCTTTACCTGAATTCCAAGGAAAAAGTCCATTTTTCCCATGAAACTCATCTCGAACTTCGTCTTCATAATGCTCTCAAAGTCTTTGCACATTTGGTCATTGGAGGAACCAAATATGATGTCATCTACATAGACTTGAACAAGCAAAATGTCTTTCCCAGACTTTCTAATGAAGAGTCTTATCAATGGTACCTCTAGTATAACCATTCTTCAGGAGAAATTGAGACAATGTCTCATACCACAGCCTAGGTGCTTGGTGCAGCCCATATAGAGCTTTATCCAACTTGCACACATAGTTTGGATGCTTGGGTCTTCAAATCCTGGAGGCTGGCATACATAGACTTCCCTATCTATATCCCCATATAGAAAGGCACACTTGACATCAAGCTGGTAGACAGTGAAATTCTTGGATGCAGCATAAGCAAGGAAGATCCTAACTGCCTCAAGTCTTGCAACAGGTGCAAAGACATCAGTATAATCGATTCCTTCCTCTTGAGTGTATCCTTGAACCACCAGTCTTGCCTTTCTTGATAATCAAGCCTCTATCATCTCTTTTGTTCCTGAATACCCATTTGGTGCCTATAGGTACTTGACCAGATGGTAGCGGACATAGGTTCCAAACCTTTTGTCTTTTGAATTGAAGCAGCTCCTCTTGCATTGATTCAACCCAGCTACTATCTTTCAAGGCATCTTCCACCTTCTTGGGTTCCATTTGGGATAAGAAGCATGAGTACAAGCAGACATCCCATTATGAGTTTTGTCCTCTTGTTCTCACACCCTCAGAGACTTCCCCTATGATGTTTTCAGCTGGATGAGTATTGTGAATTCTAAGTCTTGGAATCACCTCCAGTTGCAAAGATAAGTCCAAGTTGGACATATTTTGCTCAGGGGCTTGAATACTTGGTCCAGCTGTTGTTTCAATCTCATTCAATGAGGACTGATTGAATGTAAGAGAAACATCATCATTTCTTTGCTGAAGCATCATTAACAGTTGCTGTTCCTTCAAAATGCTGCTTCCATCAGCTTGGTGTTGTGCAGGATCACCTGAGGAGATTTGAAAATCATCAGGTGAATCCCTTGTTGAAGTTCCACTATTTCTTGAAATGGTTATGTTGTCAGATCTTTCAATAGTTGGAAATTGATTTGTTGTAGCTCTTGGATGAGTAGGTCTGGGAAGCTCAAACAGTTGATCTTCATCAGAATTGCTTTGAGCACCTGTTCCAGCTGAAACATTCTCACAAGATGGTTTAGAATAGTTTGGAAACAATTCTAAATCAAAGATATGATCAGGGCCATTCCCCCTAACACAAGGAGTGTGCTCATTAACTACAATGTTGGAGGATTCCTCAAATTGTTGGTTTTTAATATTATAAACCCTGTATGCTTTAGAATAGGAGGAATATCCAACAAAGATAGCATCATCTGACTTTTCAGCAAATTTTGCCAAATTGTCTTTTGTGTTAAGTATGGTACACCTGCTGCCAAAGGACCTTAGAAAGCCAATGAACGGTGGCCTCTTGTTCCATAACTCATAAGGGGTCTTTCCATGTGGCTTTACTACAAGAACTCTGTTCTGCACATAGCATGCAGTGCTGACTGCCTCTGCCCAGAATGTTAGAGGCAGCTTTGAATCAGCTAACATAGTCCGAGCAGCCTCAATAAGTGTCCTATTTCTCCTCTCAGCAACACCATTTTGTTGAGGAGTTCTCGGAGCACTGTATTGTCTGGCAATCCCTTTTGAGTTACAAAATGAGTCAAGAACAAAGTTCTTAAACTCAGTCCCTTGATCACTTCTAATTATTTTGACCTTATGATCAACTTGATTTTCTATTTTAAGAATAAAAGATTTTAAAGTTTCAGCAGTTTCATCTTTAGTTCTTAAAAAGAATACCCATGTAAATCTAGTAAAATCATCAACTACCACAAGGCAATATGATTTCCTTCCAATGCTCATTATACTTGTGGGACCAAATAGATCCATGTGCAATAAGTGTAATGGAGTGGTGATAGAGTTAACAACTTTGGATTTATGAGAAGACCTGTGTTGTTTTCCTTTCAGCAAGCAACACAGTTATCTTTGCAGAAAAATTCCTTTTTAGGCAAACCATGTACAAGTTATTTTTAGCCAATTTATTCATTGTCTTAAATTGACATGACACATTCGTTTATGCCATAGTGTTGACTCATCACCATCAGCCTTGGAAAGAAAGCATGATGCTTCTCCCATTGGGGAAGCATTGTTCATATCAAGCTTGTATGTATCCCCTCTCCTAGGAGATCTAAGAAGCACCAATTCCTGAGGAATTGTCATCCCAGGTTTGAGGATGATGCACTCATGTTCTGTGAAAAGCATTTGATGCTTTTGATCACAGAATTGAGAAACACTTAACAGATTGTGTTCAAGCTGTTTGACAAAATTAACTTTGTCAACTTTTAACTTTCCATTGGATATACTTCCTCTGCCAGAAATATATCCTCCGGCCTCACCTCCAAACTGGACAGGACCTCCATCATAATGTTGAAATTGTTAAAGGAGAGATCTGTTCCCCGTCATGTGCCTGGAGCATCCACTATCTACAATCCAAATGTTGTTATTCTTGTCATATGGATGTCCCTGCACATAAGGTGAGATAATTAGTTTTGATTGGAACCCAAGCCTTGTTGGTCTTGGGTTCTTCCAATGAGAGTGACATGATTGAACCAAAGTTTATGCATGGGGGTTCAATTGATGTCTTTGAAGAAGAGGTTTGGGCTACAGCATCTTCCTTGATCTTCCATTCCATCCCTTGGTTGATCATAGAAGATGAGCTTGTTAAAGCTTTTGTAGCTTGGCATTCTTCTGAAGCATCTTTCTTTTCAAAAGAGACCTTCACCGCCTTTTCTTCCGAAGCAGTCTTCTTCTGGGATGGTTTCAAGGGGACTCTTTTAATTTTCTGAGTCTTTGCAGCTTTAACTTCCGAAGCCTTTTTCCTTTCGGAAGAAGAGTTTTCTTCCGAGAGAAGCCTTGCTTCGGAAACAAGCTTTCCCTTTTTCATCACTTGAACCATTTAATATGGTCCAAATGTGACAATCTTTAGCCATGTGGTTTTGCAGACCACACATTATGCATGCAATGTTAACTTTCTGAGAGGGTTGATGTTTCTTGTTCTTTTTCTCCTCATCAGCAACCTTTCCCTTTAACTTCTGATCCTTTGGTAGGATAGGAGTACTGGTACTGTACTCTTTTCCTGAATCAGAGGGTCCAACCACCTGAAATCCAGCTGATATGAATACACCCTTTTGCTTTGGGTCTATCTTCAGTTTGGATTCAGCCACCTTCTTGGCAGTTTTTCGGCTGCTTTAGCTCTGCTTCTTCTGGCTTTGGTGGTCAGGGTTTGATCATCATTGGCTGGGGAGGGCACAATTACCTGTTCCTTACCTGTGATGGTCATAGTCTCCATAGTTGCATCACTCTTTGACTCTTGAGAAGGTGGGTCAACAGATGGAACCTCTTGCTCTTCAGTACCACACCTTGGTTGTCTTACAGACTCATAAGAGTGTGGTGGAGCAATTTCATTGGTTCCCAACCCACTTTTGTTTTGATAACAAAGTTTGGAGTGAGAGGATGATGCAAGTATTGCTTGGAAGTTTTGCTCGGAAATAGCATACTTCCTGGCTTGAGCCTCAGCAGTGACAAGCTGGGCTTGAGCCTCAGTCAATTTGGATATTAAATCCTTGATTTGAGTCTTGTAGTTGGTGTGTTCATGTTTTAAGAGAGACACAGTTTTCTCTAACTCCTCAATTTTCTTTTGGTAGTCAGATTCAGCCCTTTTAAAGTCAGATTTTAAAACATTTAAAGACTCAATATCAGATTTAATTTCCATATTGTAGTCCTGATAAAGTTTAACCTTAGCAATACAAGCAGGGGTACAGAGATATTCATATACCTTGTTTTCATCTGTTCCTGCCATGAGTGCTTGAGCAGGAGTCACATCTTGAACCATGAAGCTCCAGTCAACTTCTTGAGCCATTGCTGCTGTTTCAATTGACTTTCCGTTGGGCTTTGGTGTAGAAGGATGTGTGGAGGCTTGTGAGGTTCCCGGGTTGGACTTGGGAGCCTTGCATTCCCTTGCAAAATGGCCAAGCTGGTTACAGTTGTATTTAGCCTTGCTTTTGTCAAACCCAAACTTGCTGGTGATTGGGTTTTGAGGGAATTGCCTTCCAGTTCTCTTAAAGAACTTCTTCGCTCTGTAGGTTAGAAGAGCCATTTGTTGGACTATGTCCACATACTCTATGTCATCCGGGCTAAAGCACTCAAGATCATCAAAGCAGAATTGATAATCATTGGAGTGTCCACTCCCTGAGACAAATGCACAGCCCTCCTAAAAGGAGCTTTGCTGAGCTTGATGAGACCTTGGAGTCTCAGGAAATGTGATGTAAGGCCCAAATGAACAAGATGGCTGCTGGGTGTAGGTCAGGTACTGCTGAGACTGGGAGATGCCTGAGCCTTCAGCAACCATTAAAGCGTTGCTAGCAGGAAGGCTCAAGGGTCTGCTTGCTTGGTGACCCCTTTTGCTTTCCATTTCCAAACGGTATCCATCAAGGATCCCATAGAGTTCGGTCATGGTGAGTGTATTCAAATTCTCTGTTCTCTTGATGGAGACACAGTAGAATGTCCACTCATTGGGTAGAGCACTCATAAACTTTCTAGTAAGGTCTCTAAGTTCTTGAGTGATTCCCACAGATTGAAGGGAAGAGATAAGATCCATATACCTGATATATTGCTGGCTAAGAGTTTCTCCAGCAACATAGGTGAAGTTCTCAAACTGCTGCTTCAGTGAGTCCTTCTTTGAATCATTTGAGCTTGAGTATATTTGAGCAAGAGCATCAAAGAGTTCTTTGGCAGACTTACAATGCTCAAACCCCACCATGATGGAGTTTGGGATTGCAGTCATAAGAACAGTCATAGCATTGTTGTCTATGTCAAGCTTCTTCCTGTCTTCATCGGAACAGTCTTCAACGGCCTTCTCGATCATGGTACCGTTTCCACCAGCAACCTTTGGCTTATACGGGCCATTAACGATGGATTGCCACATCTTGCTATCCTAGTATCTGATGAAGCCTTCCATTCTTCTGCTCCAAGACCTGAAGTTTTCAGGGTCGATGATGGGAGCTTTGGTCATCCTTCCCATCTCAACTTCAGATTTGTTGAGGGCCATTTTTGAGTGAGGTATAAGGAGGAGTGAAAACCGGTTGATTAGGATGGTAAGATCTCACAATCAAGAGCCTAAAAAGCTCTGATACCAATTGCAGGATCGGGTTTTGTCACTTAAACACTTGTGATTCTCTCAAACTCGCTTATAGTAACACTCAAATAAGATGAAGCAATGCCTTTAACAAGAGTTGATAATAATATAATAAGTAATCAAAGGAACAAGCAGGAATATATTTTCAAGGTACTTGTATATATTACTTCTCAACTCAAGATTACAAGACGCTTACAAGCATAAAACGAGAGTTACAATGAGAAACTATATATACTAGATCCTACAGCCGGTTATACTTGATACCAGCTGGAAACCTACGACTAAAGCATATACTACAATGCTATAGTTAAGGTATCTTAGATAAAGTATTATCTAAGATATGGTAGTCATGACATGTCCATGACTTACCTTTTGTCACCAACTAAAGATGGCAACTGTACTTAACATAAAAAGGTAAACAGTAGATTAAAGTATGGTCAACTACATGGCTTTTGAGAAAACGCCATGCAGTATCTCAAAGATTTGCAGCGGAGTGTCAGACAGACCATACTTATGTCTACTGGATAATAGAAGTGTCTTCCGAAGGTTAACTGGCTTCGGAAGAACAAGTTCTTCCGAAGCCACTTATACTTCGGAAGATGCTTCTATGCTTCCGAGGCTTTGAGGACTTCTTTATACTTCGGAAGTTGACTTCAGATCTTTGTCTCTAAGTCTTGATCTTCGGAAGTAGCTTCTTTGTCTTCAGAAGTTGGAGTTTTCCTTCGGAAGTGTATTTTACACTTAGACTTCGGAAGAGCTCCTTCTTCCTTCGGAAGATCCATACTTAGCTTCGGAAGTCCTTTGTATGTTGTACTCAAAATCTTCTAAGTGACTTAGTTTTGGTTGCAACAGCCTCTCTAGATCCAACACTAGTGTAGACTTTGACTTACAATCACTCATTTTGGCTCGTTAAAGGATATCATGACTATAATTGGTTTGGGATAGTAACAAACCAAAAGAATGAGGAAGGACCTCGACGCCGAAGAAGTAGGAGAGGTTGCCTAGGTCCTTAAGTGAAAATTTATTTGCAATGGAAGATATGAATATATCGATGGTGTGTGAATTAGGTCCGGTGATGATAATGTCATCAACGTAGACAAGTATATATATAAGAGAAGAACCACAAGTTCGTATCAACAAAGAAGGGTTCGAGATAGTGGGTTTAAAGCCTTTGGAACGTAGATATGTATTAATTTATTTATACCATGCATGAGAGGCTTGGCGAAGACCACAAATGGCCTTATTGAGTTTGCATATATGAGAAGGAAAAGAAGGGTCAATGAAACCAGGTGGTTGAGCCATGTAGACGTTTTTAGTCAACGTGCTTTGAAGAAATGTGTTATTAACATCAAGTTCGCGAAGGTTCCAGTGATGTGATACGTAAATATAGAGAATGAGACGAAGGGTTGTGGGTTTGACAACCGGGCTAAAGGTTTTAGCATAGTCGATTCCTGGGTGTTTATGAAAACATTTGGCAACTAAACGAGCCTTTAGGCGATCAACTGAGCCATGGGGTTTGTACTTTGTATGAAATACCTACTTGGAGGCTGGAGCCAACAAGATTTGGTGCATGAGTAGGGGGAACAAGAGTCCAAGTGTTATTTTTTATTAAGGCGTCATATTCTTCTAACATGGCTTTTCTCCAAGAAGGATTTTTAAGGGCTTGGGTAATGGTGGACGGATTGGAAACTGGTCCATTTATGGTCGTATATAGTTGAAAGGAATGGTTATGATAAAAGGGATTGAGCTTACGGGTTTGAGTTCAGGCTATGGGTTCGATGACAATGGGTTGAATTGGTGAGATTGGGTTTTCTTGAGTGGATATATTTAGTATGCTAGATGGGGATTGATGTTTAATGGGTTGAAGTTAGGTATATCCAATGGGTTAGAAAGGCTGATTGATTATTGGTTTGTGGGTATAATATTGGCAGTGGAAGTAGAAGGGTGTGGTGTGTTAAGTTGGTGTTGGGTGGGCTTGTATATTTAAAGAGGATGAAGCTATTAAGATGGGAATGGTTAAGGGTAACCATGCAGTTGGTTTTGGAAATGTGGTTACTTTAGTGTTTGTTAGAGACTCATAAGGGAATTGGTTTTCTAAGAAAATAACATGTCTAGATGTGTGGATTTTATTTGAGGTGGGATTAAGGGCATAGTAGGTACTTTGGGAAGGAGAATATCCAATAAAAATGCAAGGTGTAGATTTTAGGTGAAGCTTATGAGGAGAAAAGGGGCGGAAGCAAGGGTAACAAAGACAACCAAAGCTTCTTAATTTGTTGTAGTTAGGTTCTTTGTTGAATAGTTTATGATAAGGTGACGTGTTATTAAAAGTAGGAGTAGGGAGCCGGTTTATGTGATGAGCGGTGGTGGTAAGAGCAAAAAGCCAATAATTCACGGGTATTTTAGCATGAGTGAGAAGGGATAGCCCAATTTCAACAAGGTGGCGCTATCTACACTCGGCATAACCGTGATGTTAAGGTGTCTGAGGGAGTGAAGTAAGGTGGGATACTCCACGAGATTGGAGATGTGACGAAAGTTTTATGTATTTGCCACTTTTGTCGGAGAAGAACTGTTTAATTGTGGTTTGAAAATAGTTTTCAACTAAGTTTTGAAACCCAATAAAAGTAGATAGAGAATCAGACTTACTTTTAAGTAGGGATGAGATTTTTTTGCCGAATACCGGTCCCGTGCCGGTACCGTACCGATTCCGTACCGACCCCGTACCGAACTAGCCAAACCGGTACCGGTATCGGTTTTAGATTTTAGAGGTTTTCGGTACCGGTAAATTTGGTATCGGTACGTGATTTTTTTCGGTATTTCGGGATTGAGTACCGGTTTAGAGGTGTTGGGAATTTGAAAAGTTTTTTCAAAAGTTAGATCCCATTCCATAATCAAAATAATACCATATCAAATCAAATCTGTTATTTTGCTATCATTATATCCCATATCCCACCTACTTTAACATTAATTCTCTAATTCACAACCAAAACCAAGAGTCATTTATCATTAGTGATCGGCCGATCCCTACTAATTGAAAATATATTTAGTCTTTACTACTTTGAACTTTAAGCATTCATCATCAAAAGCATTCATCATCAAAAGATATGGAGTCAACTCAAGTAAGTATGATGATTGATGAATTTGTAGCATGTGAATGTATGATGATGAAGTTTAGATATGTTTTATTTTATTTGTCTTTTATTTTAATGCCTTTGTATTGAACATATGAATTTGTATGCATATGAATATATCAATCTGTAGCTTCTATATTTATTATAAAACAATAGCATTATTGGGTTATTTTGATTATATTTGTATTTGTTAAATGAATTTATATAAGTATCGTTGTGTTTGTTTGTGTAGGAAGACGATACATTTATTGATGAGACCCCTTTTGTCCAACTTGATAATGATTCGGATCCGAGTAACGTTAAACAAAGTTGTAAGAGAAAACAAGAAACAAATGTCGAGGGATCCCAAAGTAAAGCTCAAAAAGTAACCGGTGGGAGGGCAAAGTGTTGGAGGTACTATGATGTGATTTTCATAGAAGAAGCTGATGGAGTTAAGCGCAAGTATGGAATATGCAAGTTCTGTCAAAACAAAATTAAAGCCGATTCAAATAGAAACGGTACGAGCGGTCTTAATAAACACTTATCTTCTTGTGATTTAAATCCCGAAGTTGTGGCTAAGAAAAAGCAAAAAAATTTAGTGTTTAAAAAAGAGTCTAATGGGGAAGGTAGTGTTAGTGTTTGGAAACATGATGAGGTTAGAATAAATAAAGCTTTGCTAGACTTATTTGTAGTTGCTGAACTACCTTTTAAGCTTGTAGAAAATGCAGCTTTTGTTGAGTATACCAACTCGTTAAATGGAAAGTTTAATTTGCCTTCACGTCATAAAATATCTAAGGATATTGGAAAATATTATGTAGAGGAAAGAAACAAATTGATGGCTTATTTAAGTAAACCAACCAACACTATTCACTTGACTACCGACACTTGGACATCATCATGTCAAAGGGTGAACTATATGGTTGTAACGGCTCATTTTATAGATGATGATTGGGTAATGCATAAACGTATTATCAACTTTAGACCCGTTGATAGTCACAAGGGGGATGATATGGCTCGTGAATTGTTAGATTGTATTCATGGTTGGGGAATAAAGAATGTTATGACCATGACTGTAGATAATGCATCTAGTAATGATAAAGCGGTTGCATTTTTGGTGAAAAGGTTACCTAATTTGTATGATAGTGGGAAACATTTTCATGTTAGGTGTATGGCACATATTTTAAACCTAATTGTGAAAGATGGATTATTGGAACATAACCACCATGTTGAATGTTTACGTAAAGCGGTTATGTATATTAGAAATTCAACACAGAGAATAAAAAAGTTCAAAAAATGCATGGAAGATTTGAACATTGACTCGGATAAATTTTTATGTGGTGATTGTTTCACCAGGTGGAATTCTACCTATGAGATGTTGAAAATTGCTGTTGATCTAAGGGAAGTGTTTGTTGCTTATGAATTTGAAGACCATAACTATTTCCGTGATTTAGAAAGGGTGCCCGGAAATGCAGATTTTGATGTGTGCAAATTGTTTGTTGAATTTCTAGAAAAGTTCAAAATTAAAACGGACCTTGTATCAGCAACTTCAAAGCCTTTAGCGCACCTTTTTTTTAGAGAAATCCTAGATGTAGACAAACATCTACGTGAGTGGGGTGTCAACCTACAGTTTTGCATAATGGCGGGCTCAATGCGGGAGAAATATGATAAGTATTGGGGGAAGTATGATAAGCTTAATGACTTCATGTATTTTGCAGTTATCTTGGATCCTACAATGAAATTATCTTTTCTTGAACATTGTTTTACAAAGATGGTTATGTATGAGATTACCAAGGAAAATCCTATGTCAAAAGAAAAACTTAAAGAGAAGGTGTCGGGTATGGTGGTAGAGGTTGAGAATAGGTTGCATGGCTTGTTTAAAACATACAAAGAAAAGTTTGATAAAGTTGATTATAATGCAACATCTCAAGAAGCACGTAATGAAGATGTTGTGGAAGGTGATGAAGGAAATGATTTTTTTGCAGAATATCTAAATGTGGAAGAAAGTAACTCGGTTGCAATAGAAACCGAGTTAAAGAGGTACCTACAAGAGCCTAGAAGTAATTTTACTAAGCGCTTCGACATACTTATGTGGTGGAAACAAAATGCTATTCGATTCCCGATCATATCGCGGATGGCTAGAGGTAAAAAAGTATTATTATTCTCAAGTTGTAACATTATTTATATTTATTAACTTTGAATATTTGTTAGATATCTTGGCAATTCAAATTTCCACTGTCGCATCCGAGTCGGCGTTTAGTACGAGCGGACGTATACTAGACATATATAGAACAAGGTTGTCAAAAAACATTGTCGAAGCTTTAGTTTGCACTCAAGATTGGGTGAGAAAATCGAGAAAACCAATTGTTGATGACATAGATGATATCTTAAAGGATGATGATATTGCAATAGGTAATGTATATGATTTTTTTATAATTTGAAAGCCCATTATTAATGACATATGTTAACTTTCTTTGTTTCGTTTTTTTACTGCAGAGATTGAAGAAGCTATAAGCAAACAAAGCGAAAGAGGAAAATGAATAATGCATGGCGATTAACGATGATTAAACGAAGATTATCTTTTTTTGGTTTTGTTCGTTTTTTTAGTATTTTGATATGACATTTGGAATAGTTTTTGCTCATGTTTGGAGATACTCTACTGCATTATTTTGAAGTTTTCATTAGTAACACCATAAGTTTTCATGGTTTGTTCAAAAGTTTATGTTCGTATTTTATAATTGCATATTTGCATGTATCTGAGTGCTTAGGTGTTTTAAAATTGGTATTACACCCACATTATTCAAAAGTCTATTTATGCTTCTCAACTCAATTAAATCATATGTTGAATAATTTTTATTTGAAACAAATCAAATCAAAATTAAAGAACCGTTTAAACTTCAACCTTTATATATAAATTGTGCAATTACTAAACTATAGAAAAAATGAATAGATACAAAACCGGTACCATACCAAAAATCCCGGTACCGATACCGGTTCCGGACCGGTACCGAACCGGTATTTTCGGTACGGTATTCGGTACCCACTTTTCTCTAAAATCGGGATCGGTATTTTCGGTACCGGTAACGGTTTGGGACCGGTGCGGTACCGATCTCATCCCTACTTTTAAGTGGGTATAACCATATGTAATTCGTGAAATGATCAACAAAAATAATATAATATTTTTGTCCATCAATAGAAGTAACTGGTGAGGACCATACATTGGAGAAGATTAATTCTAAAGATGCATTAGAGGATAAAGTAGATTTATAGAATGGTAATTTGTGACTCTTGTTTATGTGGCAAGAGTTAGTAATCTTTATTTGAATGAGAAATACAATTGACAGTAGAAGATAAAAGTTTTAGAATCTTAGTATTTGAGTGCCCCAATCTATGATGCCAAAACTTGGAAGTAGTCTTTTGAATAGTGAACGTTGATGGAAGACATGGGTGAGATGTTGAACGAAGTTCATAGATCTCTTGGCTTGTCTATCCTTTAAGAGGAGGGAGATTCGAATTTGGATCCTTGATAAGAAAAAAATAATGAAAAAATTGAATTAGAAGATTATTATCATGGCATAAACGAAAGATTGAAACAATATTTCTAGAGATTAAAGGCACGCAAAGAACATGTTTGAGTATAAGAGGAGTGGTTTGTGTATGAATAAAAAGTGAACCAATATGAGTAATTTTAACAGATGAACCATCACCAATTATGAGCTCCTCAGTTCCATCGTATGGTGCATGAAGTGATAACTGGTTGAGATCGTTTGTCACATGGTGTGTTGCTCCACTATCAATTAGCCAATTGGTGTTAGGAGTATTTTGCATAGCCATCATATTAATATGCGGCGTAACTTTGGGTTGAGGATTATGAGTAAATGTTGGTACAGTAACATTTGGCATCATCTTTTTAAATGCAAGGCAATTGGAAAGTGTATGGCCTTTGGTATGACACCATTGGCACTTACCAAGGAAGGGATAGTGATTGTGGGAGTGGGCAATAATGGTGTCGTCGGGTTACGTTGAGACACTGTGTTACGTCCAATCCATGATCGGTTGTTGTAGCAACCATGAGCCATAAATACGGACACTGGTTGGTGTAGGTTACCGTTGGTTGTGGCGGTTTCTGCAAGGGTGAGTTCTTGGTTTATAACTTTTCATTCAATTCGTTGAAAGAAATGGGGGTGTCACGAGCATGAATGGCATCGATGGTTGGCTTATAAGTTTCTTGATCCAACCCGTTGAGAATTATGTCGGTAACGTCTTATGTATCCATCTTCTTTCCAAGGGTGGAAAGCTCATCAACAATAGTCTTTATAGCTTGCAAATAATCACTCGCTGTTTGTGTGGGAGTCTTTGAGCATTGCTTTATGTGATGTTGAAGTTGCTTAATATGACCCCGTCAGGGCTATGCGTAGGTAGTGGCTAGAATTTTCCATGCTTCAAAGGAGGACTTGGCATTTGTGACAATCAATAAGGATATAAAGTGTGCAAGAAACCATATCCAGATAATTAAATCTATAATATTTCTAATTTTACACTAAATGTCTCTTAAGCTGTTAAGAATTCTAAAATTTAACAGCTCATGACTCATATTTCGTCATTTTTTGGGAAATTTTGACAACCGATAACTACACTAAATAGTCATCTTACCAAAAAAAATAATAATAAAAAATAAAAATCAACCAATTTATTTTTCAACTAATTGTGAAGCTAAATCTCCAAATTAAAGGGTGTTGTTGAGTCTTCTCCTTTTAGCACAGTTTAGACATGACCTATGTGGACCAATCGAGCATTCATGCATTGATGTCAATGTACCACTCATTAAGCTCACGTTGCAATCATCTTTTAACTCTTTCAACAAATCTATACATTTAAGAATCTTCTCCTGCAAAAACCCATTACAAAACAAGAATCATCAATTTATATTCTTGAAGTATAGGTCTTTCTTTCATGGGAAAATCCCAAAATGTATAACACTTATTGCATACAGCACATATTTATATACCACTTGTTTTGTAATTTATCCTTTATGTTTCCTACCTGAAAATGCTTTAGTTCACTAAAAACTTTAAGGATGTCATGAGAGAAATGAAACTACATTTACATTTAAAATGTTGACCATATATAACTTGATCTTGAATGTACAAGTAAACATGCATAATGTATAACATTAATGGACCATTCAATTCATTACCTTTTGAACATGTTGAACAAGAGCAGAAATTTGAGTTGATCCCACCACTTGAATTGCCACTGCAGCTGCTATCTCAGAAGGTCTAAATTGCAAGAACTCCATCTCTACATAGTCAAATTACAATTTTAGCCCTCAATTCCACACACAACAATGTAAAACATCATCTCTTACCTTTAATGAAGCATAAGATGAGTTGGGTTGAAGTCAAAATCAAAGATTTTGAAGTGGGTTGACCACCATTGACTTTGACAAGAAAATCATCAATGAAAGAGAATGGAGTCACTGCCTGCATCCTCCATTTCAATGTAGTCAACACAAGCAACTCCATTTTCTGAATGGTTTTTTGTTCAAACACAAATCTTGATCCACCAATCTGAAAATTCATTCAGAAATATAGCTTCTTAGTCAAATTCACTTTGACCCCTGAAATAAAGTCAACATCTTTTGTCAAAATAAGATCTTCACCTGCAAATCTACAATGAGGGGTGTTTCAGTCTCTTCCATTTTTATTGCCAATGATATACAAGCTACAGCAAGCAACTGCATCATCCATGCTTTGGCCTTATGTAAAAAAACAACATATAAGAAATTGACTCATTTTATTTAAAGTAATTAGATTTATTTTCACTAATTAACAATACAATCTGATAATATAAATAAACACATAAAATGAAAATGAAAACTCACAGGTAATTCATAAACAGCAAGGAATCTGTCCAAGTAATTAATTGATAAATATACAGTTAGAGGTCCAAAATTGAAATGAGCTAGAACCTGCATAAATTAAATCACAAATTGTGAACTAAAGATTGAGAAAAAGTTATGAATATTTCACAATGTGATGAGTGGGATATCACGGGATTCGTTTGTTCGTACTTGCAAATTTATGTAAACAAATTAACCAATCAATAATATAAATAAAGATCAAAATGAAACGCATATGAACAAACCTTTGTAATCCAATCAACAGCCTCTTGTCTTGCAGCAAAATCCAACTTCCCATTCTTCAATTTCTTCAAATAATCTGAAAATCCCACGAATTGTTCGCATTCTTTTTCGAGCAACAGATTCAAATCTTCATCACTTTGCAAAGGGAAATCAAGAACAGAGTCTTCTGATTCAAGATCCTTGACAAGTCTCTGATTTTGATTAATATCTTGATGAGTTGTATGACCCCATGATATCTCACAATCTCTATCATCACCATCATTATCATCATAAAAAATATTGTCTTCTGCACACAATAAACTATATGCCAAGCAATCAAGACTAGGCGACATTTCAAAATCCTTAAAAATAATATTTTTCACTTGATTTCTATAAATTCAATGAGGAAGTAACAATGGAAAATCAGAAATAGCTCAAAAGTAAAGATTTCTCATTTGATGTTTGGGGACGAAATGATAGATGAAACAACATATGTATTACTACTATTCCTCTCTCCAAAAACAAAAAAAATGAATGAAATGAACTGCAAAGAATGTGGTTATGTAGAGGATAATGGTGGGGTGTGGGGAGGAGGAGGGGGGGGGGGGGGGGGGTGGGGTGGGGGATTGGGTTTTAGTTTTTACCATTTGGGGTATATATGAGTGTGTGATGCATGTTTTCTAAAAATATTAATATTTGGCTAGAGGAAAGGAAAAATAAATGTCTTGAAATTGTTTTTTTCACTTATTAACAGAGAATTTTTATATGTGTTTTCATAATATTTCTCGCACGATTTTAAGGAGTAGTTAATACTAATTAATGTTTTCTTAAAGTTTTTCTTATTTTGATCTTGTTTTAATTAGTTCATTGTTCGTGTATAAAAAACAATCGTCCTAATTTAAGTGGGGTAGAAAGATATAAGATAATAAATACTTAAATTGTATTATTAAGTAGAAACATAATTTCTCAACTTGTATCATTTGTGGTTTATTTTTTGATTTATTAGGCCATTAGCAGCAATAATGGTCAGTGGTGGAACCAGGAATTTTTTTCAATGGGGTTACTATTTTTCGTGTCTTTCGTTTTGTTAGAAGATAATATAAAATTCTTTGAGTTGTCGGGTCAAGTTGGGTCGGTTAGGAATATAATTAAATTGCATAGAAAATGTTAACAAAAATATAATATTAAAAGAAATCAAATAAAACTTACATTTTATAGTTGTTCTCTACGCGTCTTCATTTTTGAAACCGTTCCATTACATCTTCAATCGACACCTTTGCAAAGAGCTCCTTTTCAATGTAACAAATACACGAGTCGTTCATATATTCATCACCCATGCGATTGCGTAAATCCGTCTTCATATGCTTCATTGAAGAAAAACATCTCTCAACACTTGCCGTTGCAACGAGTAAGACAAGTGATAACTTCAACATATGATAAACTAAAGGATAATCAATATGTCTCCTTGTCTCCACCATTTTTTTTACAAGAGCAGATATATCATTAATGTCGGCAAACCTTGTATCTTCTTTGATGCTTCTAATGTATATCCCAAGTTCATATTTAAGCTTGTCTTTTCTTCATAATCAAAATCATATGGATACATTTCCGCCAACCTTAGTATTTTTGGAATATCGAAGTAACAAAAATTGTTATATGGGCTCAAAGAACTCATACAAGTAAGCAGTTTGGTGGTCACCTCGTTAAAACGGTTACTAAGATCTTGGATTTGCATATCTAAAACCGTATTAAAGTTATCAAACTCGTAATAATGTCTATTGGTGATGTTAGTCTTTCTTCTTCGATATTTCGGGTCAATGTAATCTTCTCCCGTATCAACCACCTCAATGTCATGCTTTTGACAAAATGATGTGACATCTTCTAAAAGGGAGTTAAAACCATCAAGTCTATACGTTTGTAGTTCTTCTTTTGTCGCTTTAATCATTCCGATTGCATTTAATATTTCTTGATCCTTTCTTTGAAGAGCTACACACAATATATTAGTAATCCCCAAAATGTGTTTCATCAAGTGTAAATAATACACAAAATCAAAAGTTTTCATATATATTTGGATTCCGCGTGCTTGTTTTTGGCTAGCATTAACAACTCTTGAATTTTTGTAAGGCCCCATTCCCGGGACGCCTACAGTTGGTCATTCATTGCACGTAAAACATATAATTACATTTAACTTTCATAAAACATCGTAGCGGAATTATCAAAATAGACATCTCATTTCATTATAAAAGCTTTTGCCAAATAATACATCGTTAACCAGTTACAAAATATATTGTTGCATTACATCACAAAAGCCTTATATAAATGGATGTCATCCCAAAAGCGCTGAGTAGTCTCGCAGCGCCATCCTCAGCAACATTACCTGCCAACTGGAAACACATAAAAAGTCAGCCTTGCTGAGTGAGTTCTAGTTTTAAAATAAAACATACTTCTCTTTCGTTAAAACCGTACTTTACTTTCACGCGATCATACATCATACGTACACAAAGATAATATCATTATTATCTTCATCATTCATTCATAAATTTCTATTCGTTCATTCATCATTTCTTACTTTCGTTCGTTCGTTCATCATTACATACTTTCCTTTCGTCAATACCATGAACTTTACCCTTCATGCTCATGATATTGGGCCTAAGCCTATCATAGACCTTCATTCACAGTGCCCAGCACCTCTGGCCATAGTACCTAGGATAAAGTTCAGGTATACCATTGTCATGTGCTATGCCCTTCATGCTCATGGTACTGGACCTAAGCCTATCATAGACCTTCATTCACGGTGCCCAGCACCTCTGGTCACAGTACCTAAGGCAAGCAACAATGGTTCCATACAAATGGTCAATCACAAAGAAAGACCCCAATGTGCATCCTCCCGGGGTAGCGAACCCGCACACCGTTGGGCTAACACCTTATAATTGGCGTGTCCCGATATCCAATGCTTGCAAGATTTTTATTAAATTCCATCGTTTATTAATGCATGCATTCGTTCATCATGTTCCTCTTTTATTATCTTCCACTTTACGTTACATAATACTTTCATTTCATTCATTAACATAACACGTAAAGCCACAGGAAAGATAAACATTCATCAAAATCAGGAACATCAACATACACAGTCATCATCATCATACAGGGCAATTATACATACATAACATACATCATGCATAAATATGCAACATCATCATCATCATGCCCAACATACCCTCTAAGGCCTCAACAGTCATCTTACATGAACTTACGGGAATTTCCATGTCAAAACTTACATATGCACTTTCCCCCGAAAGTCAGTAATTAAACTACACATTTCTCCGGGTACAACAGCCCTACTTGGGCGTATGGACACCCTTCAGTCGCATGGCCTCCAGACGACTGAACATCATGCGATTGGACTCATGCGGATGAACATCTATGCGAATGGACACCCATTCGTGCGTATGGACCTCATGCGAATGGAACTAATGCGAATGAGCACCTATGCGACTGACCTCATGCGAATGGACTCAATGCGAATGAGTCCCATGCGATTGGAACTAATGCGACTAAGCACCTATGCGACTGGGCCCTCAATCGCATGAATCCCCATGCGACTGGACCCCAATCGTACGAATGAATCCTTAATCGTGCGAATGAACCCTCAATCGTGCGAATGAACCTCAATCACACCTCAGTCGGCCGTATGGCCTCCAGTCGGTCGCCTAGCCCTAGCTGATGCAGAAAGGAGTTCATCCCGAACCCAATCTGCCATTTTCGGCCTCCAAGCTCATCCAAACCCATTCTAAGCCTAAATCAACCATCCTAAACCTTAGGGATGCATACCACAACACCATACAAGCACATACAAGCCCGGAAACAAACTCCAAACGCATCACACGCAACACACCCAAATGGGTCAAACACACACACATACAAAAACGGGTTTTCTATGCTTTCCAGCCCCAAAATCGTTTGAAAACAAGTAAAAGAGGGGTCCCAGAACTCACATAAACGACCACAACGAGAAGAGCTTTGATTGGACTCGCTACACGACGATTTTCGAGCTCGAACCCACTCGAATCAAGCCTTTTTCCTCTTTTCTCCCTTTTCTCTCTTCTTTCTCTCTATATGGCTGAAATGTGAGTGTGAGGAGAGGGTAAGGGCTGCCCTCTCCCTTTAAATACCACCACATGCTCAACTTTCTCTCGTTGGCGAGTTTGGTCCCTCGACTTTGGACTTTATTTCTTTTCTTCTTTTGTTGGCTTCAAAATAAATAACCGGGTGTTACAAGTCCACCCCCCTTAAATAGGTTTCGTCCCCGAAACCTGTTATTCCTCGAACAAACTTGGGTAATGTTGCCTCATCTCTTCTTCAGTCTCCCACGTCGACTCGGATCCTTTCTCGTGCTTCCACTGTACACGCACAAGAGGAACCGTTTTATTCCTCAACCTCTTCTCTTTTCGATCGATGATTGCCACTGGCTGCTCTACATAATTGAGCCGTTCGTCTACTTTAATATATTCCAGTGGAACAATCATATCTTCATCTGCCAAGCACTTCCTTAGATGAGATACATAGAATGTCGGGTGAATTCCACTTAACTCATCCAGTAACTCCAGTCTATAGGCCACCTCTCCTACTCGAGCAATGATTCGGAAAGGGCCTATGTACCTCGGGCTCAATTTGCCCCGCTTTCGGAAACGAATGTTGCCCTTCCAAGGTGAGACCTTCAACATAACCCGGTCACCCACCTGGAACTCAATTGGTCTGCGTCGTTTATCAGCATACGACTTCTGTCTATCTTTGGCTGCCTTCATGAAGGCTCTTATCTTTTCAAGCTTCTCAGTCGTAGCCTCGATCACCTCGACGCTACCTAAATCCTTCTGACCAATATCACCCCAGCAAACGGGTGTTCTGCATCTCCTACCGTAGAACATCTCATATGGGGGCATACCAATGCTGGCATGATAACTGTTGTTGTACGAGAATTTAGCTAACGTTAAGTGGTCATTCCAACTTCCCCCAAAATAAATCACACATGCCCGAAGCATGTCCTCCAATGTATGAATGGTCCTTTCTGACTGACCATCAGTCTGAGGATGATAAGCCGTGCTAATATGTAACCTCGTCCCCATAGCATCGTGGAATTTCTTCCAAAATTTAGATGTAAACCGGGTGTCACGATCAGACACAATAGACACCGGCACACTATGACGAGTTACAATTTCCTTGATGAACAGATCAGCCAACCTCTCAAATGAATATGTCTCGCGGATCGGTAGGAAGTGAGCACTCTTCGTCAAGCGGTCAACAATCACCCATATAGCACCATACCCTTTCGGGGTACGCGGCAGCTTCGTGATGAAATCCATGGTGATGTGCTCCCACTTCCATTTCGGTATATCCAAAGGTTGGATCTTCCCATACGGCTTCTGATGCTCAGCCTTCACCTGTAGACAAGTGAGGCATTTACTCACATACTCCACACATCACGCTTCATACCCGGCTACCAATAATCTTTCTTCATGTCTTGGTACATCTTTGTGGCACCGAGATGAATAGAGTATCGAGTCTTTTGAGCTTCATCCATAATCTTCACCCGTAGATCCCCCAAGCGAGGAATCCACATTCGTCTAAATCGGGTTCTAACACCAAGTGTGTTTTCACCAAACTCCGCGACCAGACCTCTCATTCTTTCAGAGTTAAGATGATCTTCCTTCAATGCCTCATCTTGAAACTCTTTGACTTGCTTCATCACATCCGAGGTCATGATCAACTGGTATGCTTTCACCCGAATCGGCTCGGGTCTCTCCTTTCGGCTAAGGGCATCCGCCACCACGTTGGCTTTGCCCGGATGGTAATGGATCTCGCAATCATAGTCTTTTATGAGCTCCAACCATCTTCTCTGCCTCATGTTCAGGTCCTTCTGCTCAAAGAAGTACTTCAAGCTTTTGTGGTCAGTGAATATGGTGCACTTCTTCCCATAAAGATAGTGCCTCCAAATCTTTAACGCAAAAACCACGGCTGCTAGCTCCAAGCATGAGTGAGATAATTGACCTTATGAACCTTCAACTGTCGGGATGCATAGGCTATAACCTTTCCCCTCTGCATTAACGCGCACTCCAAGCCTGAATAGGAAGCATCAGAATAAACCACCAGATCTTCACTTCCATCGGGTAATGACAGAACAGGAGCTTTAGTCAACCTCGTCTTCAATTCTTCGAACGCCTTCTCTTGAGCCTGACCCCATACAAACTTCACATCTTTTCGGGTCAACTTAGTTAATGGAGAAGCGATCTTAGAAAAGTCTTGGATGAATCTTCTGTAGTAGCCCGCCAAACCCAAGAAGCTACGAATCTCGGATGGCGTCTTTGGTGACTTCCATTGTATAACCGCCTCCACCTTTGCCGGGTCCACCATAATCCCGTTAGGATTCACCACATGACCCAAGAACTGAACTTCAACCAGAACGCGCACTTAGAGAACTTGACGTACAGCTTCTCCCTTCTCAGCGTCTCCAAAACATCCCGAATGTGACCGGCGTGCTCTATCTCGTTCTTCGAATAAATCAGGATATCATCAATAAACACGATCACTGATTTATCTAACATCGGCCAACACACTCGATTCATTAGATCCATAAAAGCAGCTGGCGCATTGGTCAAACCAAAAGACATAACAAGGAACTCGTCGTGACCATATCGTGTGCGGAAAGCTGTTTTAGGGATATCTTGCTCCTTCACCTTCAACTGATGGTAGCCCGACCAAAGATCTATCCTTGAGAACCAACTGGCACCTTGAAGCTGATCAAACAAATCATCAATCCTCGGTAACGGATATCGGTTTTTCACTGTCAACTTGTTCAACTCACGGTAGTTAATACGCATCCTCATGCTACTGTCCTTCTTCTTCACACATACGATCGGAGCACCCCAAGGAGAGATACTCGGCCTAATAAACCCCTTGTCAAGCAACTCTTGCAACTGCTCCATCAATTCTTTCATCTCTGTCGGGGCCAACCGATACGGTGCCTTGGCAACAGGTTGGGCACCCGGTATCAGATCAATCCAAAACTCGATCTCTCAGTCAGGTGACACTCCTGGTAAGTCTTCTGGGAACACGTCTGGAAAGTCACACACAATCGGTACATCGGCTAGTTGTGGTGTTGGCGTATCCACATCCTTTACATAGGCCAAGTAGGCACTACATCCACGCCTCATACACTTTCCCGCCACCGCCATCGAAATTACTTTCGGTATCGTCGTGACCCAATCACCATAAACCGTCACCGAACTCTCGTCAGGTGATGACAACTGAATCATCTTCTTGCGACACGCAATGTTCGCCTCGTAGTCCGCTAACTAGTCCATCCCAAGAACCAAATCGAAACCACCTAAGGTCATCGCAAACGGTCTAATAGGAAACTTATGACCCTCTAGCTCCACATCACAGTTCTCTATCATCTCAGAAATCCTGGTAGTCTTACCTATGGCAGTTTCTACATCAAAGGGCGCATCAATGCGTCTACTACTAACAGGCAGCTTAGCACAAAAAGCAGCAGAAGTAAAAACTTTTACTAGCACCAGAATCAAATAACACAGAAGCTAAAGTTTGGTTCACTAGAAACGTACCGGACACAACATCAGGGTCTGTCCTAGCTTCCTCCTGTGTCATAGCGAATGTCCTGGCACTTGCCCTCGGTCCTTCACTTCCCGTCTTCTTCACTCCGGAACCCTCAGCCCTTGGCTTCTTACAATCCCTACTCATGTGGCCCTCCATGCCACAGTTAAAGCATCGGAACGTACGACAGTCCCTGGCCATGTGCCCCGCCTTCCCACATTTGAAGCACATGTTCGACCCCAACCTGCACTCCCCACTATGCTCCTTTCCATACCTACCACACTTCTTCAAACCAACACCCGATGCGACCACACGGCGGTCGTCCACCCGTGCCTTCTTGTTACCCGTCGAGGCATCACCCCCACCAAACCTCTTCCCATGCCAGTTCCGATCACCACCACCCTTCTTGCTACCTTCAGTCACCACCACCGTCCTCTCATCATACAGTCTCCCTGCCAAATCCACCGCCAACCTAAATGTGCTCGGTCGGGCAGCGATCATGTGCCTGCGAATATCCGCTGGCAAACCTTGAATGTATCTTTTAATCTTCCGTGACAAAGGTGTCACTTGGTCCGGCACCAGGCGCGCCATCTCATTGAAATTGGTAGTATACTGTTGGTGTGTCATGGTCCCCGCCTCCTGATGTAGGAACTCTCTCTCAACTTTATCCATTTCTCTATGAGGACAGAACTCCTCAATCACCAACTTCTTCAGTTCGGACCATCTCATTCTCCCGATTGCCCGACTACCCTCAGCTTGGACAATATTGTCCCACCAGCATAAAGCTGAGTCCACAAACGAGTGGGTAGCAAACTTCACCTTCTGATCCTCCTGGCACTCGCTGATGTCAAGAACAGCCTCTGTTTCCCTCACCCACCGGTGAGCAGCAGCAGCAGTGCCGTTACCATCGAAAGTGGGGGGCTTGCATCTCATAAACGCCCCATAGTTATAGTCTCGTGCCACCTCTTGCACAGGCTCATCCTCCTCTTCCTCTTCCTCATTATTAGAGAAAATCGTTTCAGGCTCCGGTTGCTCTCGTCCTCCCGAAGACCTGTTTCTCTCCTTTCTTTCTCCTTCTTTTACAGCCTTGATAACTTAAGTCACCACAGACGGTAAGATTGTCTGCATGACCTGATGCACCTCTTCAACAACAGCCTCCTTTACCGAGGCCCTCAAGTTAGCACTCTCATCCCCAGCCTCCGGATGAGGGGTCTCAGGTTCTTTAGGAACCACCCTTTCAACTCTAGGCCTTCCTCTTTTGGGTCGCGGTTCAGCATCAGGCCCACCACAGCCTCCACCCCTAGAAGCTTTAGAAGATCTACCACCGGCCATTCTCTATCACACTGAAAGATTCAAACACCAACACGGTCATTCAAAGAAACAGCTCAGTTTGTGTCAAGTATGGTAAGTCCCTAATTATAGTGGCCAGTTGTGATTAGCCACTTACTTTACTCTTCATACCCCGAGAATTACCTATCCTGACTACATCAGTACTTAAATCTACATACAACATATAAACCACATATCATGCGCACATAATACCGATTATCATTAAGAAAATACCTTATGGCATGCAGCTACTCAGGTTGGCATCCCATTCCCATTCCGTCCAATTTTCAGTTTAAGTTAAGGTTTATTTTGAAAATTTACTCATTTCAGTTAAACTTTGGCTCTAATACCAACTTGTAAGGCCCCATTCCCGGGACGCCTATAGTTGGTCATTCATCGCATGTAAAACATATAATTACATTTAACTTTCATAAAACATCGCAGCGGAATTATCAAAATAGACATCTCTTTTCATTATAAAAGCTTTTGCCAAATAATACATCGTTAACCGGTTACAAAATATATTGTTGCATTACATCACAAAAGCCTTATATAAATGGATGTCATCCCAAAAGAGCTAAGTAGTCTCGCAGCACCATCCTCAGCAACATTACTTGCCAACTGGAAACACATAAAAAGTCAGCATTGCTGAGTGAGTTCTATTTTAAAATAAAACATAATTCTCTTTCGTTAAAACCGTACTTTACTTTCACGCGATCATGCATCATACATACACATAGATAATATCATTATTATCTTCATCATTCATTCATAAATTTCCATTCGTTCATTCATCATTTCTTACTTTCATTCGTTCATTCATCATTACATCCTTTCCTTTCGTCAACACCATGAACTTTACCCTTCATGCTCATGATACTGGGCCTAAGCCTATCATAGACCTTCATTCATGGTGCCCAGCACCTCTGGCCACGGTACCTAGGATAAAGTTCAGGTATACCATTGTCATGTGCTATGCCCTTCATACTCATGGTACTGGACCTAAGCCAATCACAGACCTTCATTCACGATGCCCAGCACCTCTGGTCACAGTACCTAAGGCAAGCAACAATGGTTCCATACAAATGGTCAATCACAAAGAAAGACCCCAATGTGCATTCTCCCGGGGTAGGGAACCCATACACCGTTGGGCTAACACCTTATAATTGGCGTGTCCCGATATCCAATGCTTGCAAGACTTTTATTAAATTCCATCGTTTATTAATGCATGCATTTGTTCATCATGTTCCTCTTTTATTATCTTCCACTTTACGTTACATAATACTTTCATTTCATTCATTAACATAACACGTAAAGCCACAGGAAAGATAAACATTCATCAAAATCAGGAACATCAACATACACAGTCATCATCATCATAAAGGCAACATCATACATACATAACATACATCATGCATAAATATGCAACATCATCATTATCATTATACCCAACATACCCTCTAAGGCCTCAACAGCCATCTTACATGAACTTACGGGAATTTCCATGTCAAAACTTACATCTGCACTTTCATCTGAAAGTCAGTAATTAAACTACACATTTCCCTGGGTACAACAGCCCTACTTGGGGCGTATGGACACCCTTTAGTCGCATGGCCTCCAGGCGACTGAACATCATGCGATTGGACTCATGCGGATGAACATCTATGCGAATGGACACCAGTCGTACGTATGGACCTCATGTGGATGGAACTAATGCGAATGAGCACCTATGCGACTGACCTCATGCGAATGGACTTAATGCGAATGAGTCCCATGCGATTGGAACTAATGCCACTAAGCACCTATGCGACTGGGCCCTCAATCGCATGACTCCCCATGCGACTGGACCCCAATCGTACGAATGAATCCTTAATCGTGCAAATGAACCCTCAATCGTGCGAATGAACCTCAATCGCACCTCAATCAGCCGTATGACCTCCAGTCGGTCGCCTAGCCCTAGCTGATGCAGAAAGGAGTTCATCCCGAACCCAATCTGCCATTTTCGGCCTCCAAGCTCATCCAAACCCATTCTAAGCCTAAATCAACCATCCTAAACCTTAGAGATGCATACCACAACACCATACAAGCACACACAAGCCCGGAAACAAACTCCAAACGCATCACACGCAACACACCCAAATGGGTCAAACACACACACATACAAAAACAGGTTTTCTATGCTTTCCAGCCCTAAAATCATTTGAAAACAAGTAAAAGATGGGTCCTAGAACTCACACAAATGGCCACAGCGAGAAGAGCTTCGATTGGACTCGCTACACGACGATTTTCGAGCTCGAACCCACTCGAATCAAGCCTTTTTCCTCTTTTCTCCCTTTTTTCTCTTCTTTCTCTGTATATGGCTGAAATGTGAGTGTGGAGAGAGGGTAAGGGCTGCCCTCTCCCTTTAAATACCACCACATGCTCAACTTTCTCTTGTTGGCGAGTTTGGTCCCTCGACTTTTGACTTTATTTCTTTTCTTCTTTTGTCGGCTTCAAACTAAATAACCGGGTATTACAATTTTCAATATGTTCAAGCACGTCAATAATAATTGGATATAATTTGAGCAAACGAACAAGTGTCTTATGTTGAGAACTCCAACGTGTGTCTCCGGCTCTTGCAAGTGAGATTTCTTGATTCTTCCCACTTCCACTTTCAACTTCTAAACAACCTATATGTTCTTTCACTCTTTCCTTTTGACTCTCTCGAATCATATCTATTCATTTGCAAGATGCACAAACCACATTTGTCAAAGTTGACACTTCATCAAAAAATTTATAAATCTCCACATGTTTGTTTGCAAGGGCGACAACAACTAATTGGAGTTGGTGGGCAAAACAATGTACGATATAAGCCGATGAGTTTTCCTTTAAAATTAGTGCTTTCAAACCATTAAACTCACCAGACATATTGCTTGCACCATCATATCCTTGGCCTCTAACTCTAGTTAAGCTTAAATTATATCTAGCAAATAGTTCATCAATAGCCGACTTGAGAGACAATGAAGTTGTTTCCATGACATGAACAAGACCAATAAATCTTTCTTTAACAAGTACTAATTTATCAACAAATCTTAAAACCATAACCATTTGTTCCTTTTTAGATACATCTCTCGACTCATCAACTAATATAGCAAAAACATCATTATCAAGTTCTTCAAAAATCCGCTTTAATACCTCTTGTGCAAAACAATTACAAATTTGTTTTTGTATCCGTGCAGATGTCATTTGACTATTTCCTGGAGCATTCCCTAATATCACTTTACCAATTTCTTCATTTAATTGCCCAAACAACTTTATAAACTCAATAAAGTGTCCTTTATAAAGTGAAGTCTCAGACTCATCGTGAGCACGAAAAGACAACCCACCATTTAATAACGCTTTTACAAGAAGAACAAAAGTACTTAATCGGATTCTATACTCTCTTTTTTGCTTGTCACTTTGTTTTTCAAAGGCAACATGTATTGATTGTTCTTGTTTAAGCAAGTTCTCACCTTTTTTATATGCTTTGTTGTGAAGACTATTAACATCACCCACATGTTTGGTAAATCTTTCAGTTTTGTTCCAACCATTAAAACCTTTATTCATAAATGCATCTTTTTGACCAATTTTCTTAAACAAATAACAAAACAAACAATATGCTCTATCCATTTTCACATTATATTCTAGCCAGTTTCCATATTGTTTAAACCACTCAGGACGAAATCGCCTAGATTTTCCACTAAAATCTCGTTGTGGAAACTCATGTCCAATAGGTTGACATGGACCTCTAAGCAAGTAAGCTCTTCTAATTTCATCTTTTTTATTAGGGTGATATGATGAGATTGGCTTTCGTTCAGAATGATCTCATGGAAGATCATCTAAATCAATTATTGCTGGAATACTATTACTAGATGAAGAAGCAACATTTGATGGTTTTCTTTTCACAACAAAGCGGTCCATATTCCTAAAATGTTCAATGCATCACACATATAACATATTATGAATTGTCATGAACTAAATTACTAATATGATGAAATATTAAAATACCCAAATTATATCAAACAAAATATAGATTTTAGACTTCTAAACACCTAAATTAACAAAAAAAATTAAATTCTAGATTTTTAAATTCTAATTACACAAATTAAGAAACAAATTAACTAAAATAAGTTAAGTCTAACAATGAAAACGTTAAAGATTTTGAATTTTGAATAAACAAGTAAGAAAACTAACCTTTTCAAGAATCAATGGTGAACGGTGAACCACGAAGCAACAAGCAGCGATGGAAGGGGCAAGGCCAGCAGCGTCGCAGCAATGGAAGGGGCAGCAGGCCAGCAGCGTCGCAGCGATGGAAGGGGCAGCCGGGCAGCAGCCAGCAGCGTCGCAGCGATGGAAGGGGAGCAAGCCAGCATCGTCGCAGCGATGGAAGGGGCAACAGCCAGCACTCCAGCAGGCAGCAGCGATGGTTGGGGCAAAGCTGCAAGTCGAAATGTCGAATGGGGTGGGGGGAAAAATGGGGGCTAGGGTTTTGTTATTAGAATAAGGTAAATTTAGTAAATTTACATAAATAAAAAGGAAAAAAAAGGCTGCTGCAAGCTGTAGCTTGCAGGTTTCGAACCTGCGACCTCAAGTAAGCAAAGACACGCACGTACTAGTGAACTAGTGATTCTCTTTGTGTTATGTTTTGAACTTTAATATATTAATGGGTTCACCTCCTGTAAAACTATGGGTTCACTAAAAAATTCGGTATTATACGTTACACTACGAGTTCAAAATTCAATGGGGTCACTTGACCCCGTTCACTAAGGCATAGGTCCGCCCCTGATAATGGTGTATAGTAAAAAAGAGTCGGAACGTAAGAGTGTAGTAGATTTGTGATAATAATATAATTTATAATTGTTAAATTTGATGAGGTGTTTTTTTGTTGTTTGAAAAAAAAGAAGCACTCATGCTCGCAGGTGGGTTCACATTCGTACCCTATAATCTTTATCGCGAACCCTACGAATGCATTTAAGGGTGTGATAGGCTTAGTTGACACCAATTACGACCCACTACGAATGCATTTAAAAATTGTAGTTATTTAACATGAAATTAACAAATTTTCTAATTTCAGTTAGTAAAAAGAAACCAAACATATAACAAATTGAGTGAACTCTAATTAAGCTTTATCCCAGAGTGACCTTTAATATTCATTTCAAATATGAATTTGACTTGTCAAAATTAATAATTAGATTTGTCCTCTTAGAACAAATTTTTTTTTCTTTAATATACAACGTATATAGATTCAAGTATGGAACTCCTATACACATGTATCCCCATAATATATCTTTACTGACATATAAAAATCATGATACTGTAAATCAAACCTAAGTTTTAACTTTTAATATTCAACTAACTGATTCTTTATGTATTATTATTACGAAAATTGGATTTTAATAACAAAAAATCTTTGTAATGATTTAACCTTGTGTATTACATAATTAAAATAAAAAATGTAAATATCACTCAAATTTTACGTCTATTTGTCTCCAAGCTACTTTACCAGAGATAAAATAATTACACTTAATAAGTTTAAAAATTATCGTTTATAAAAAAAATCAAGTAATACATTTATATTTTTAATTATAATACGTCAGGTCATGAGACACGTCACGTGGTACAATATAAAAAACTAACACTGATAACGAATAGTTAGACTGAGATTGTTATTAGTAACAAAATTGAAAGTTGGAATTAATACTAGTCGAATTATTAGTTGTGATTAATATTAACCAGCTATCAATAGTTTGGATTATTAAAATCCAATTTTTCTATCAATTTCTAGAATAATTAATTTTGTTTAAAATATTAAACAACATTAATAATTAAAAAAAGTTTAGTTTTTTAAACTGATTAACTAATAACTAAATGACGAAAGAGAGAGTATAAAACAAGTAATATGCCAATGAGCATCAACTCAATTAGTTGATGTATGGTACCCAAAAATTCACTAAAATATGAACATATTGGGTTTGAGTCTCGCATGTGATAGAAAAGAGTTTTACGTGGGATCAGATGGTTTCTCGTCTAAGATAGGTTCCCTCCTAACGATGGTGTTAGATTTCAAACTAATAACAGTAGATTGATATACGAGCTTTTTTTTTTTTTTTTTTTTGATGAGAAAGTGTCGGCCTAAAACTTCAAAATTTTGTACCGGAGTAATGGATATATTTAGATGAGAAAATAACCCATCAATGATTCAATGGTGTCTCTAATTATAAAAGATGAGGATTGAGGGGTTAAATGAAAATATGACAGGGTGTGGACGATGACCAATCAGAAAGTATATTTTGTCTTTTCAATTAAGAATGACACGTGGACCCTCGTGTTCAGGAGCTGCTGATATGGCACTATTGGATCAGAAAAAAGATAATTATGACTATACACAGTTTTACAGTATCTTTGGTCCTCTCAACCTTTCAAAACACCAACCAGATTCAATGCCAAACAAAACCCATGATTCTTTAGAACCATTTTTGGATGTTATCTTAGAAAAATATATTATAATAGATTATTAGCCCGTGTATTACACGAGTTAAAAATTATAAATATATAATTCAAATATGTAATAAAAATATTTAAACTCTATCGTTTTTATTTTAAAAGATTATATAAAAATAAGGATTTGTAATCATAAGGTTTAAAGAATTAAATAATATTTGAGATGATTATCATAGATTCAAAATCCCTAATATAATTGATGGTGATTGAGGCAGTTAAAAGAAATACAAACTTCACACTTGCCGTTCAAAAATATTAAAATAAAATAAAGACTTCAAGTAAAAAATATAGCAGGATTTGTGAAAAATTTGTTAAAAGAGGTTTAGGCGGGAAAATTTTTGTGAGGTGAAATCTGATGATGAAATGTGTCATCATATGTAATCATTTATTAGTATAGATATGATTTTTTTTTCCAGAACATCATATAATTCTACTCGTCCTTAGCGGAGTATTTTGGTAGTAATCAGTCTATTCCCAGTTAGAAAGTTATATGTTTTAGTTGCATTGATTTTATCTTGTAACTATAATCCTACTTTTAAATATATATTATTTTTCATAATAAGTTTCAAACCCTCAAACTCATGACAAGAAACACCAGTATAACATAACACATACCATTAAATAAATAAAATATTAAATATAAAATCAAATTTTATTAGTTTTAAAATGACATTTAAATATATAAACAACAAAACAATAATATCAATTTTTTCAAGTTTCTTGTTTAAAAATATTAAATATTTTGTTTCAATACAAACAGTTTTAAATTTTTTTGTTATTATATAACTCTTAATTTTTAGTTATATTTTTATTTATAAATATTTTACTTTTTAAAAATGTCAATTTTATAATATTTTGTATTTATAAAAAAACTCTGCTGTTTTCGATAACTTCTTATTTAATAAAAAATATTTTTTTATAAATAACATTAATAAAGAAAACTTTTTAATTTATTGAATAGTACTTTTAGTCTATAAAGAAATTAAATAGTACTTTTAGTAATTATAGTAACTATTAAATATGAGAGGGAAACAGGAGAAAATTGATGAGGAAAAATGTAGTGTTGTTATGTGTCCCTCTCATTTATTATTTTATTAGAGTAGATAGATAAAGTAATTTTTAGTAATTAAAAAGACAAAAATATATATTTATAAATTAAGTTTTATTGAATTCAGTCCAAATATATAAAATGAATGACTAGAAACATGTAGACTAGTGCAACCAAATTCCCTAAGTTATTTGAATCACTAAGAGTCAAGCACATTTATTAAATGTACATGGTGAGAATTTTGTGTATAACATGGTTGAAATTTTGTAAATTTTATCCCAATCGACCGTGGACGGGAGAGATTCCTGATTCATAAGGAATACCCTGACTCTAATATCAGCAACGCGTTTTGGGCGTATTGGTTGTAGATGAGAAGAAAACTCTACAGTTAAGCGTATTCAGGTGGCAACAATCCACGGATGGACGACCTCCCAGAGAAGTTTTCACCCAGTCTACCCAAAGCAAATCCGTGAGCTACTCATGGCAAAACATGTGATATTAGTGGTACGAGGGGTCGGATGTTACACATTTAGACTTGAATCAAAGTTTTGATGATGATAATATACAATCAAGACTATTCTTAATATTAAATTTTAATTGTAGTGATTATGATCATCGATACAAATATACAAAAATTTGAGCTATTACATGAAGTATATTAGGAGATATACAACATATTTTCTACCTAGAATATGCGTTAATTTGAATAATTCACATATTAATTGAGTTGTTAATTTCTTTACTAGATGATGGAAGAAAACTGTTGTCTTTGTTGTAGTGAATCATCTTTTCTAACCTCATCTTTTTCAGGAATTCCTATAGTTTTTGTGTTTTGCTTAAATATTAAATGTTTATAAATTGAATAAGATTATAGAGGAGCTCAAATGAGTTTTCTTGTTAAATGCTTATCTCCTGCCAATCTGTCATGCCACTTCTAAAATCTAGAGTGCTTTAGAAGTTAGATATCATTTAAAAATATATATGAAAGTTAAAAGATTCTTTTCCAAATGGGTTGTTTCCATTAAAAAAAACAAAAAAGGATAAGTTTGAACTTATAAGAAAGTAAAAACATCTAAACAAGCATGTTTACCCGACCGAAGAGGCAAATCACACCACGATCCGGTCATGGCTCTTTTTCATAAAAGACATATACACTGGTTTAATGGATGCTAACCGTTTCACCTCACGTATACTCCTTGTTTTTCATCATAGGATTGTCTTCATTTATTTTCACTATAAAAGGTAGAAGTTACCTTTAGTAATCTTTTCTCTAATCTTGATGATGATCATTAAACTTCTCTTTGATGGAGATAGAAATTACATTCACAACGTCTTTCTAATTTAGCAGGCGGGGATCGCCCTTTACAAAATTTCTAAGAGTTATAAAATCTGACTCACAACACCTTCTTTTACCCATCTAAGATCACACATCTAATATGGAAAATGTTTGAAAAAAATGAATGACTTAGAAATGTATATGAAAGCTAAAAGATTATGTATACAAAAAGGTTTTCTAATTGAAACAAACATGTGCACCCAACATAGGGGAAGGTTGCACCACGACCCTATCGTGGTCAGATCGTTCTTTGTCTAGAAATACATTGCACACCTCTTATTATAGCCGTAACGATAAGGTAAAATCATTTTGATGCTTTAGTTACGTTTAAGAAATGAGCTTTAGGGTGCTTTAATATACACATTTCTACCATATAAACAAACACATATATTGTTCAGTTTATGTGTGTGGTTTGATAAGGGAAAAATATAAAAATTATATCAAATATTTATAATATATATATATATATATATTTATATATATATAAACCAGTCAGTAAAAAAATAGAAATACAGGCACATTGTAGAGCGAATCTCACAATAGATCTAGTCAAATGGACACATATAAAAATATCGTACCACTTTCGAAAATGCATCGTTTCCCGAAACGAAAGACTTTCTCAGTCTACTATGACATTAAATATATACCTAAACTTTTAAGCTCTTTTAATTCAATATTTGTTCCTCTGCAAATTTTAGTTTGGCTCATCTACAAATAATTACAAGTTGAAAAAAGAAAAAAACAAAATACTGAAACCATTTACTTTAAAACTACAAATTTAAATGTTAAATTAATTTAATTTTCATGTACCTTTAGTATACTAAAGGCTATTTATATATTTATTTAGTAATGACTAAAAGGTTTTATTACCTATTTATATTGGGTGGGTTATTGTAAAAAAAACAGAAAAAATTAAAAAGTATAAGAAATGTTATTATCTATTAGATCTTAAATCCAATGGCTAAAAAATCCGGTGACATAACGGTAAATAATTAAAATTGTAAATGATATGTCAAGAATATTTTACTTTTAACCACATTTTCAAGTTTCATCTTTTTTTAAAAATATTCGTAACTTTTTAAATATAATATTATTTTTATAAAAAAAGTACACCATAAAACAAGCGTTTTTAATCTTTAAAACGCCTATAATTTTGATACATAAAGAATAAAGTTTTTATTCATGTTAGTGCAGTTCATTGTATAATATTCTTAAACTCATTGTGTAATATTCATCAAACCATTGTGGCTAATGTTGACCATTTTGTTATGTATTTTGTTTTTAAAAATGATGATTTTCAAATAACATAATGTTAAAAAAATAATTTTTTAAGTTTTCTAGTTTATTGTGTAACCATAATCAGGTTATTGTGTAATCCTCATCAAGCAGCTCATTGTGTCTATTGCTAATCATCAAATCTAGTACTAGTTATTATGTTATCTATTATGTCTAATGTTAACGATTGTGTTTATTAAAATGGTGATTTTCAAATAAGACAATGCTAAAAATGTAGTTTTTTACGTTTTTTTCAGTTTATTTTGTTATCCTGATCAGGTCATTGTGTAATACTTGTCAACTAGCTAATTGTGTCTATTGCTAATTATCGAGTCTAGTATTGGTCATTATGTTACTCATTGTGTCTAATGTTGACAATTATGTTATGCATGGTGTTTTTAAAATGATGATTTTTCAAAGAACACAATGCTAAAAACATTATGTTATTAGTTTACTATGTAATACTGATCATGTCATTGTGTAATTATCGTCAAGCAGCTCATTTTGACTATTGTTAATCATCATGACTAGTGTTGGTAATTGTGTTACCCATTATGTCTAATGTTGACTATTATGTTAAACATTGTGTTTTTTAAAATGATAATTTTCGAGTAACACAATAATAAGAAATATAACTTTTTTTATGTTTCAAGTTCATTGTTTATTGTATATTACTTATCAGATAATTATATAATGCTCATCAATTCAGAAGATTACACAATGAACTGGCGAAATTGCACAACGAGTTAAAAAACTTTATTTTTTATATCAACACAATAAGTGTTTAAAAGATTAAAAAATGCTTGTTTTTATAGTGTACTTTTTATAAAAAATAATAATACAGTATGTAAAAGTTACGAATGTTTAAAAAGAATGGTGGAACTTGAGAAGGGTAAACATTACCAATTTTAGCCCAACCTAATTTTGATCAAAAGGACACGTATCAAGATCTTAATCCTTCTTACTTTTTAGTTTTAGAATAATCTATATTTGAACCCTTCCCATTTATATAATACTATTATCAAGTGAGTTATGCATTATGGTTTGTATCTTATGTTTTATAGATTGTACATCATTGTGTTTTTTTTTGTATTTTTTTATTTTTTAACCCTATAGTTTTCATCTTTTACATTTAACCCTAATACCTTTTTTTATTTTTTATTTTCAACTTTGGTATCATATACTTTTCATCTTTTACAGTTTTTTGTTTTACGTCTCCGGTCTAAAATTTCGAGTTAACATACAGTCACATGCATATGTGGTTTTACGTTTTTACATCTTTTTTTCCGTTTCACGTCCTCGTTGTGTAATACACTTCGTTCTAATTTATACATATTAGCACATGCATAGTTTAAAGTTTTTACGTTTATTTTTTGTTCAGTTTTATTTATTTTGTTTCATGAGCTTTTTTGGTGTTGGTGGTTGCTAGTGACATTGATGATATTTAACACGGTTTTACGCCCCCACAACGCGTGGGGTTAAATGCTAGTTAATAATAATTAGGTAACTTTTCGAATTAAAATTGCGTTCATTCTAAAAAAGTATAAAAAGTAATATAAACATCAATTTTCTGGTTGAGATCAAATTATACGAAAAATGCTTGTTAGAAGATTATTTAAAACATACCACCTTTTTTTTTTACTTTTTTCAAGTGTATTCACTTTTTGTAAATGTTCTTAATTTTTATATACGGTGTTATTTTTTTATTAAATTACACCACAAAAATGGAAATAATATTCCTATTCAAACTAGGTACGAAGCAAACATTGCTTAAAACAAATCTAAACCATTAGAAAGTAAAAAATAAGTTCTCTTACTGCTTTCCCTTCAATCTTTTGGCCATTGTCCATATGGAGTTTCAAGTAATATTGTTTCAGCTTTCTAACCTTCTTAATTTTATGTAAATCATTACAAATACGTGAATCACATTCAATGTCAAACCCTCAGTATTTGCAATATAAAAAGAATGTTTCAATAAACAATATACCCAAGGGTGTTGCTTCAGAATACTTTTTATGTTTCAGCTCAACCAGGTATATTGGGAAGTTCCTATTCTAGTGCCCCACTCTATCACAATAAAAAGCACTTCATATCCTTCAAACGATTCTTCTTTATGTCATCAGTTTTGCCCTTACCCTTACCTTTCCCATAATTTTTCCCTTTCCCTTGGCATTAGGCTTTCTAGCTTCACTTTCCTTGGTCATTAGATGTATATTTGAGAGAGTTTTGTCCCAAACATTCATGTTATAGCTCATAATAAACTGATCATATGACTTTAACAGTGAGTTGAGAATGATATCCCCAATTAGCTCATTGCTAAATGGGGCCTTAAAACATGCTAATTGATCAACATAACTCTTAAATTCAACACATGAGTGCTTACCGAAGAACCCTTATGCATCCTTGTAGTTATAGGTGATATCTTGACTTCAAAACACTCATGACAAGCCTACTATTGGAACATTTCCTTTATATGCTCGATCATGTCGCATGCAGGTATCTTTTCCAGATTCTGCTGAAGTTCTGGATTAATAGAAGCTAGCATGACACATGAGACTTTTACAGAGTCATCCACATGCCTTTTCCAGTTTATACAGGCAGCTCTCGTTTGTTTGGGTGGTAGGTTCTACCAACATTAGTCATTCGATAACATTCATCTTGTTCTCTACCCTAAGAACTATTTTTAGGTTCCTAAATCAATTTATGAAGTTGGAGTTATTGAGTTTGTTATTTACAAGAATTAACTTAAGATAGAAATGAGTAATGAGACATGTTTCTTTAGACATGTAAAAAATTTAAACAAAATTGTTCAATATTTTCATGCTTAATTTCCTAATCAATTTTAAGACCAAGTTGCAAAAAGAAAAATATTATATTTAGGATGAGGTCATGTTTTCACCAAAATTTAGTGAGTTATTGAACCACACTTCGCTGGCATGGTTATGCAGGTAGGTAATGATTAACAAACGTGTCAACTACACAACTCGTGGTTTGGGGTCGCATGACTAGTTTTGTCAAGCATTGTTACATTTAACCCAAACTATGCTCATTTAAACAGTTTAAGTGAGCATTTGTTGTACCTTCCACCAGAATCGTAGGCCAGGTACATGCTAACACCGGGGGATTCAAGGTGAAATGTCACTAATTTAAGGTGACGTATAATATATTAGACGACTTTTAGCATGTGGCAAGTCGTGAAACTTTTTTATAAAATTCAATTTTAACATTGGTTTGTAATAATAGTTTGAAACTTCTTTTAACACTCAACATGATCTAGTTTTGAAAACCCTATTTAAACTATATTGGTTGTTTTTTTGCAAGCCAATCTTAAACTAATAATTTTTTTTATTAAGTTTACATTTAAAATAAACAATTTATTTTAATCCCATTTTACTTTTAAATAAAACTCATTTTATATAAATTACCTTTGTAAGTATTTAAATCATTCAATTACTTGTCCTTTTGATTGTGAAAATAGTTTTAAATATTTCAAGGTTTTAATTATTTTCATAAATAATTGTACACAACCACAACCATACTATAAAACATACAAACGAGCAATTAGTAAAATATTATTTGATTACGTTTGAGCCACTAAACGAACCCGAACTAGTATAGTGGCACAATCATTTGTAAGCTCCCACTTGGTTCAAGATCTGCATCTTGAGTCACACATTTCTTCGTCTTCGGGCTTCTAATCTTTGTCCTTCGAGTTATAAATATTTGAACATACAATTTTCAACAAAAACAAAATAAACCTATCTATTAAATTAGGGTTTCAAAACAACCAAATATAATATGAAGCTAATAATTTGAGAAGTTAACCCAATAAACAACCAAACACACATCCAAACATGGGTTACTAGTGTTCGATTTCAACCATAAATGTAAAGGTATAATTTTGATTAAAAGATTCAATCTTTTGTCAAAGATTGAAGCCTTTTGGTCAAAAGATCTAATACTTTTTTTTATCAAAACTTCAATTTGTTAATCAAAGATACGATTTTTTTTGTCGAAATAAAACCTTGATGACAAACAAAACGTAAAACCATTGTAACAACTGTTTTAGCGCACGTAAAAGTGGCTCTGATACCACTGTTGGGTATCGTAAGTCAATTTTAACCATTAAATTTGTTACTTTTTTAACAAAGTTAGAAACTTTATATCTAATTAGCGGAAGCGTTCTACGCGATTAATATAGTTATTGAGATTAAACTAACACAACCATAGGATGTTGAAAGTCTATACCTTGACAATCAAAACCAATGCTTTGCACATTGGAAGCAATAATGGTCTCACTAGTTGACTCAATTCACAAAAAAACTTCGAGCTTTGAAATAATTGCAACCCAAAACGGAAACCGACTGTTATGGTGTTGGTCCACGATGGCGGTGGTAGTTTGGCCACCGCATCAAGGGGATGAGGGGGGGGGGGGTCGACGGCAAAAATCAAGTGGAATCCCTATTTTATTTAAAACGTACTTACGTCATGGGTCCCCGTTTATTAACAATAATAAAACACCCTTTTACTTTATTAATGAACTTTAATCTAATAAAACTTTAAACGTTTAAACAATTATACTTATACTTATTTTCAAAGGTCGGATATATTATAAATAGTTTGAAAAGTAGCTGAAGTGGTGGTCTAGATCAAGTGGTTGATTTTTCTTTTTCTAAACTTTTGGTCGCCGGTTCAAAACATGCATATTGCACTTTATGTTTTTATATTTTTTTTCTCAATCTTCTGTTTCATGTTCACCACAATTATGAAGGACTTCATCATATATTCATTTTCATAAATTTACTTATCTTCATTTATAGTATTTGATTAGACTGTTATTTAAATCTTTCGACGGAGATTTTGTTTGGAAATACGTCGGGTCAAATACAACACGGTTTCATTCACTCTATATTTCGACGTAAATGAAGTTCGGCAACGAGTAGTAGCAATTGTAAGTCTATGTTTTGACATAAATTTTGTTTGGAAAATAGTCAAATCAAATATAATAAGTTTTTATTCAATGGTATAAATTCGAGTTACTATATCTTTCGATGTAATTAGTTTGAAAACGAGTCGAGTGGATTATAACCTACGCTTTTTATCACGTTGTGTATCCTTTACCGAATACCCCCGAAGGGTATTCTACGGCAGACGGAGAGCGGGAAGGGTTGGATGCCGCTGCAACGCGCGACGGGGTAAAAATACTAGTTAACTATTAAAAACTATGTTTAATCCATTTCTATTAATTATTTCTTAAATAATTAATCACCATCAATTTAACTCGTTGTTCGTGAATCACAACGTGAAACAATTACACACTATTACGTTGTTGTTGTCCAAAATACAACTCTTTGGATCGTACCCAAAACAACTCTAATTCGATGTGAACATAATAGTTGAGATAAATCGTATTTATTTATGTTTTTCCAAATAACTATCCTAGGTGTTTGAGACTCGTGTGGATTGCACATTCTAGTAAACATTTATTCATCTCATGAATAGCTCGTATTTTAAAATAAGTTTAATTTAAGAGGAAAAGAATACTCAAAACTCTTTTCATATTGTGACTGATTTTCTTACAAGTTTTGGACTATCTTGTACTTTGTTTTGTAAGTTGTAATCTTGTATGAGCATGGGCAATTTTGTGTGGTTCTTAATTCACAACTAATTAACTCTGATTAAGAGCCAACGGAGAGATATTTGTAGAATTATTGGGTTGACACACCCACCCTCATTTGTTGGTACGCTAGCTCATCAGTAGTCACAGACGGACTCTTAGGTGAATATAATCCGACAAATTTGTGTGTACGCCGTTAGGATTAGTTGTGAAACTCATGTCTACATTTGATTTCTACTTGCGCATAACTTACTTACACACATGTCCTACTATTACAACGTATCACAATTTGTATGTATTAAACCTATAAGCTCACCAACCATGTGTTGACCTTTTTGAGCATTTCTTTTTAGGTGATATCAACGTTTGATGCTAGAAATTGCAAATGCCTTAGAAAGACTATTTTAAGGATGATTATCAATATACTGTTGATATTATGATTAATCAATACATGTTTCTTAATTGTTGGTTATGCTTGTTCACTTTTAGGCGTGTTTGCCTTAGTATTGTCCTAGGATGTGGGATTTAAAACATATTCTTAGTTTAACTATGCATGTCGTGGAAATTATTAACCATGACACAAGTCTTTTTTTGTGTCGGTTGACGTCATGACACGTTGGTTACATTTCATTTAGTGATTATCTGTTACATAACAACGTGTCATGACAATCTTGTCCGTGTTACATCTTCGTGATTCCGTTATAAGTGAGGGTGTGACACCACCGCTCCCTCATGATTTGCTTTAGTGATGGTAGGTTTGATGTTTCTCAAATCCAAAACCCTAAACAAACCTCCTTTCTGTTCGCTTCTGTTTCGTCTAACCACAACTAACGATTATCGGCATCACCGATAGCGATTGAGAAGCACACCGAATGTGAGCCCAAACAACATAATCTTTGTCACTATATTCATCTTAGAATCCTTAGAACCTAAAGCTTTTTTAAAAAAACCATAAAACCCAAATCAAGTGTTACCAGGATTCATGATCCTAGGGCTTGTATGCAGCAGTGGTGGTTCAATGGTGATGAAGTGGTCGTGGATGGTACGATGGTGGAGATTATGCTATGATTATGATCGTGAGATGGTGGTGATGGTGTGAGATGATGATAATGATAATGATGAGACAATGATGATGATGCAATGATATGGGTTTCATATTATTTAGGCGGTGGAGATGGTTCAATGGCCAGCGGTAATGGTGGTGGTGGCTGATTGCATGGTCGATAGTCGTTGCTAATGAAAATGACAATAAAGATGGTGTTGAGAATGATGGATGGGGTGTGGTAGTTGGCGATAGGGACCGGTGGTAGGGGTGGTGATAGGGAAATTATTGTAGAACCTAATGTGTGTGTATATATATATATTAGATTACACAAACAATCCTTTGTGTATATTAAATGACACAAACAGTCCCTTTAAGTTATAGTAGTAGTCCTTATAAAGTGAAAAGACAAAAATACCCTTAGATATAACAGAGAAGTTAACAACTATTAGTAGGGGTGTGTAAGAAACCATAGTAACCGAACTGTAACCAAAATAACCAACGAAACCGAACCAAAAATACCAAAACCTATAAGAAACCGATAGTTTGATTTGATGGCTTTTTAAAATTAATTTTTCGGTTTGGTTTCGGTTTTGCTTGTAATAAAAACCAAAACCATACAAACCAAACTTCTAAATTTAGAGGTGTATTCATACACTTATAAACATGATTAGCCTATTACTTGCTTATTCAACTTATATTATCTATTTTCTTTAATATTTAGATTTTTAAGAATAATCTTTAAACTTCTTTGTTTGAATTGGTAGATTAAAATGTTTATTGAATTCTTTTTTCTTATATTTTATAAATTGTAGTTCATTTTAGTGTCAGGTAATTTATAAGAATATGTAGATTATATTTAAATATCAACAAAATGATGTAAGCCTAAAGCTTTTAGTTTATATTCATTAAATCAAAATCGAACTGAAACCGAAGTGAAAATCAAAAACTAAAAACCGCAAAAATGGAAACCGAACGGTTTTAAAAACCTAGAAACCGAAATATCGGTTTTTAGTTTTGATTTAGACTAAATTCGAACCAAACCAACCCATGCACACCCCTATCTATTAGTGTTAATATCTTAACTTGTTACAATATTAAAAGCATAATACCCAAACTTTTTACTTGAAACTCTTAATACCCAAACCTGTAACTTTGACTAGACCACATGGACCATTTGCGTATTAACTCGTTAATTTATTGCTTTTCGTATTGTTGTTAATAATGTCCTACCACATATAACTAGCAACTTCGACCTATGTTTCCAAACTAGTGTTTGTTGTTTTAGTTGCATGAATGCGTGAAATGCATCTTTATAACTACATTCATAGGTGTCGTTTTATCTTTTACTTATACTTCACGCTGATATATGTATTTTCTTTTACCTTTTTTTATCTTCTTGTTAGAAAATCGATTGGCATGCCTCAGAGCGTGTGTTTAACCCTAGTTATTTGACATATATAATAACTTTTTGAGGTGGGGTTATTGTAAAAAGGGAAAAAAACTAAAAAGGGTGAGAAGGATTATCATCCATTAGATCTTAGATCCAAAGGCTAAGAAAACAATGGCATAACTTCTAAATAATTAAAACTTTAAATAATATGCCAAGGGTATTTTTGTCTTAACCATATTTTCAAGTTTCACCTTTTTTTAAACGCCCGTAACTATTACATATAATATTAATTTTTTTAAATTACACCATAAAAACAAGCGTTTTTTAATCTTTAAAACACCTATAATTTGGATACATAAAAAACGAAGTTTTTTCACGTTATTTCAGCTCATTTGTGTAATATTTGCCAGCACATTATGTACTATCAGTTCATTGTATAATATTCATCAGATCATTGTGCCTAATGTTGACCATTTTATTAAGAATCGTGTTTTAAAAATGATGATTTGCAAATAATACAATGCTAAAAAGGTAATTTTGTTACGTTTTCCAGTTTTGTATAATACTGATTGAGTCATTGTGTAATTCTCATCAAGCAGCACATTGTGTATATTGTTAATCATCGAGTCTAGTGCTAGTAATCATGTTGTCCATTGTGTCTAATGTTAGCCATCGTATTTTTTTAAATGATGATTTTCAAATAACACAATGCTAAAATGTAATTTTGTTACGTTTTTTCCAATTCATTGTGTAATCATGATCAAGTCATTTTGTAATACTCGTCAAGTAGCTCATTGTGTATATCGCTAATTGTCGAGTATAGTGTTGATCATTGTGTTACCTATTATGTCCCATGTTGACTATTGTGTTATGAATTGTTTTTTTAAATGATGATTTTAAATAACACAATGCTGAAAATATAATTTTTTTTATGTTTTTCCAGTTCATTGTGTAATCCTGATCAGGTCATATTATAATCCTCGTTAAGCAGCTCATTGTATCTATTACTAATCGCCGAGTCTAGTGTTGGTCATTGTATTACCCATTGTGTTTAATGTTGACTATTGTGTTATGCATTGTGTTTTTTAAATTGATGATTTTCAAATAACACAATGTTGAAAATGTAATCTTTTACGGTTTTTTTTAGTTTATTGTGTAATTCTTTTAGGTTATTTTGTAATCATCATCAAGCAACTCATTGTGTTTATTGCTAATTATCGAGACTAGTATTGTGTCTAATGTTGATCATTGTGATATGGATTGTGCTTTTTAAAATGATGATTACAACAATGAGAAATGTAAACTTTTTATTTTTCAAATTCATCATGTATTTGTCATCAGATAATTGAGTAATTCTCATTAATTTAGAAGATTGCATAATAACTTGATGAAATTACATAATGAATTAAAAAAACATGAAAAAACCTTTGTTTTTAATATACACAGTATACGTGTTTTAAAAATTTAAAAATACTCGTTTTTATGGTGTAATTTTAGAAAAATAATAATGTTATATGTAAAAGTTATGAATGTTTAAAAAAAGATGAAACTTGATAAGGGAAATATTATCAATTTTGTCCCTAACCTAATTTGATCAAAAGTACATGTGTCAACATCTTAATCCTTCTTATATTTTTAGTTTTAAAAGAATTTGTATTTTAACATTTCTCTTCCTTTTTGTTGTTAAGTTTTAAGAGGATGTTATATTATAAATTTGATGGTTGTTAATTATTAACCATGACTAATCCAAATCCAGTAAAGAAAGCACTTACCTCTTCCAACGGAGGAAGCATGGAGCATGCCAGGTTTGTAAATATGTTTATATATATTCTCATCCTCAATCTCAATACCGAAAAAGTATGGTCAAAAGGATCATTAACCGTCCACTCTTCATTCTTTATTTTGTGTATCTAAGATAAACATTTTAATCTTTTTAATATTGTATTAGTTGTAATACCGACATTGTTTTCAATTAATTTAATTTAAGTTTAGCGTGTCTACGAGTGTTATACTATTCTTTAACTGTTTATTTTAATCCTTATGGCTTTCTTTTTTTTTCCGACTATTATATAATAGTTAACTTTATAGTTATTATTAACTTAGTCAATAATAAACATAAAACTATTTTATTCCATCTTTAAGATAATTGAAATATTTATATTAAAGATTCTTTAGGTTATGCATGCAGTAGTTATTGGTTCTTTACTTGTATAATATACGAAAGATGTATAAGGTGGTTATTAATTGTACAAATAATATAAATATAATTATTTAAAATTATGTGTATTAAGTTAAATAAGAAAAAAAAAACTTGATTAAATTACATGTATGTGTAATTTAATCAATTATAATTTTTTTTGATACAGCTTAAATGTGGACGTTGAAGATCTAAACAAATTCAATGTGAATGCTTGTTATTGTATGATTCAATGTTCTCAAATCTAATCAAATCAAATTTGATGTAACTTTTGATGTTTAATGCTTGTTATTGTATAAGTACTGTGTGTAATAAGGGCGTTATAGTAAGTTAGGATACGGGAAAGGTTGTTTAAAATCGTAACGGATAGCGAACCGATCGTATTAACCTTCATTGGGAAAACCGGTTGGAACGGTAGAACCAAAATTTAAGAACCAAATGACGTATATATCAAAAAAATCTTAATATTATCTATATATATCCAGTTCAAAAACACAATATGAAAATAATATATGTTTTAAAGTTGATTTACACTTTTAACACAATATGAACGCTTAAATAAGTAATATATGTATCATAAATTGCTAATTTAAAGATGGGTTCTAAGACATTTAAGCTTAAGAACATCTAAGGTTAATATGTCATCAAACTTGGATTAATAAATGTATATCTGGGAACATCAATGACAATGGTATACGTTAAAAACTTGAAAAGTAAAATGAATCTGGATTGGGAACTTAAGAACATTGTTGGGCATTAAATACTAGACTACAAGGATTACACCTAATTAGGTTTTCTTGACCTTTAGTAATCTTATTTCATTTTCTTTACTTGCTATACTTGTTGTGGGCTTTGGATTATGCTATCATTGAGGTGAGTTTCACACTCACTTTTAATATGTTTTATTTGGGGGAAAAGCATGCTCAAAGTTTTTGGATTGTGTCGTGTTAAATTTTATTTGGACTTGGATTACACTATGATGTGTGGTTTGAGTCATAGGATCGAGTTTATATTTCCTTCATGAGTGTTTGTGCTTATTTTGGACTTTGATTGGGCAGTTACGGATACGTATTGTTAGTACTAATGAGTTGATGCCCCACCCTTGTTGTTGGTATGCTAGCTGAGACTGTCGTGGCTTGTGTATGCCCTTGGGTGAATATAATCATGTTATTTGGACTGTCATGAGCTTATGTGGGTTTCTATGACTTCTATGTTCTCATACGCACATATATTTTATGTATGACATACATGTCAATACATTTTGTACTTATAAACCTATGAACTCACCAACGTATGTTGACTTTTTAGAGAATTCTTTTCAGAAAACAATGCTTAAGTACTTGGAAAATAGACTTTAGACGAGGCGCCTACAAGGCATTAGAAATTGGGAATATTGGTTTTGGAAAATGTGTTATTGTTAGAATTGTAATTGGTTTGGGTTGACCTTGTACTGGTTATTGTTGTTTGGAATTTTTGGATTATATGTGTATATATTAAATAACATTATGGTACTGATTGTTCTTAACCCGTGTTCTTCTGTTTTAGGCGGCGATGATCTACTCACCGAGAATTCCTTTAATGGTTCTCTTAGACCCCCAATGGGTTGAATTTGGGAGATGGACACGCTAGCTAACATGCCACCCACAAAATACATCACTGACTGCTTTATCAGATTTTGGATTGTACTAAATGGATTCCCTCGATTGTTTCTTACCCAAGTGTATGCTTTCTCAATCCATTCCTCTGTATAACTTTAGTTAGTTAACCTTTGGTTAGTGACCATATCCTTGATTCTCTAATCATGGATAACACTCTATACTTGAAAATATGTGTTGACTCAAGTAGGAGGAGCTAGGGTGACCATGTAAAGCAGGTTACCATTACGGGTGCACATGTAATTGCAATTTGCAGTGCATCCGAAGTCTAACAAACCTTGCTGTGAGATAACTGTCATAGTTAGTATGAATCTTCCACTCTATACTTGGAACATTGGAGTTTTAGTTCTTATGATCATCAATTGTGTGAAAACACCCATCTCCTTTATCTTTATGTGAAGTTCTGATTGGTCTGGAGCTTTTGTGGGCGTCATATTATGACTTTTTAGTTATAGTATCTATGAGACGTTGCTCCATCTCGTATTTATGTGATAGTGAAAATTGACTACATGTACTTGGTCTTTAAAGAGTTGAAGTAGAGAGATGAGCATCTTTGATATACTAAGGATGTACTTGAACTGGGTTATGTGATGATACTAACGGACAAGACTTGGAAATGGTAGGAATGATAAGGGGGAATGAAATGATACTTGAGGCAAGATTGATTGTACATACAAGGTGCAAGCCAAAAGGAGTACGATGGGAAAGATGTAGCAACAACCCTGACCCGTTGCATTGAGAAAATGGAGACGGATATAGGCATTGGGATTTATGATGAAAATCAAAAGGTGAAGTGTGTTTCTTGCTCACAAATGAGCAAAGCACTTGACGTGGTGGAATACACAAGTTCAAGCCCGAGGCAATGAGCCTGTGATAAGCGTGAGTTTAGACGAGCTAAAAACATTAGTAAATGAGGAGCACTACCTCATGGACATGATGCAAAATTTAGATCATGAGTTTTGGAATCAAGCAATGGTGGGATTTGGCCATGCCGCCTATACCTACCAATTCTATAAGTTTGCAAAGCTAGTGCGACATTTTGTGATAATTGAACCAAAGAGGATTGAGAGGTATTTTTGGTTCTATGGTCTCAAGGAACGGTGGCTTCTGCTGCACCCCCACCCATTTTGAGTGCAATACTGAAGATGGGTACTTTGAATGACGAGATGGTTCATATTGGAGCCTTGGGGAAAGCTAATAAGAAACAGAAGGATGTTAGCAAATTTAGTAAACTAGTTGGTGATAAAGTGGGCAAGAAGGGAAACGTTGTGAACGAATATATGGATGTCGTGCCAGCAAGGAAGGACTATGTTGGGGCTTATCCAAATCGTACTAATTTGTTATCTGCACCATATGACTATAACGCCATGTCTTATTCGTGTCAATTTTGAACAATTAGGACACTTATCTAAGAGTTGTAAGGTGGTGGCGAACCTAGTTGTGCTTGTTAATGTAGTTAAAACGGCAGGAGTTCAACGTTGATATTATGAGTGTGGAAGCCAGGAGCGTTATCGAAATGCATGTAGGTAAAATAAGGCTTAAGGTCAAATAGTCATTTAGAATCAAGGGAAAAACAACCAAAAACTAGTCTAACAATTAGTGCAAACCCAGGATGAGATAATAATAGTAACCCTGTACATAGAAAAGCGTTCATGATTGATGTCAATGTTTTTTGGCAGGACCTGAAGGTAGTGACGTTTACTTTGTAACTTAGTTGGACTTGAAACCCCCAAGTTACGTGAATACATGTTATGAATTAGGCTAGCGGTAGTCTTGTAAGACTAGAAAGATAATTTGACACAAATAGAGGTCATGCGATCTTATGCCTTTATGTAGATGATATGCTTATTATTGGAAGTGATGATAGGATGATCAAATCTACTATAGATCTGTTAAAAGTGAGTTTTAACATGAAATACTATACGTCTTGCGGATGTAATTCTTAATGTAAAGATTACTAGCACAAAATGATCTTGTGTGAAGTCAATCTCACTACGTGGACAAGATTCTTTAGATTTTCAATTAGAATAAGACTATGATAGCTAAGACTCTAGTTGATACTACCACACATCTAAGTAAGAACAGAGATGAAGCGGTTGCTCAGTTGGAGTGCTCCAGGATCATTGGTATTCTAATGTATCTTATGACATGTACTAGACCTGACCTGACATTTGTCATGAGTAGACTAAGCAGATATATAGGTGTCAGTCTCACAACACAAGTTTATCTCACAAACTCACTTAATCTCACTCGGTTGATGAAGCAGAATCTCTAACTAAGTTGACAAATAATATAATAAGTTAATGAACACAAGAATGGTCTTTAAGATACGTGTATATATTACTTCTCAACTCAGTGTTAAAAGACTCTTACAAGCATTGTTTTATGAGTTACAATGACAAACTATATATACTACTATCTACAGCCGGTTATACTTGGATAACCAACTGGAATTTACAACTAGACAAATACTACATTGCTAGAAGTAAAGCATATAAGATAAAATACTATCCTAGATTAGATAGTCATGACAGGTCCATGACTTACCTTTTGTCACCAACTAAAGGTGGCAACTATACTAATTGATAAAGGGTGAACAATGGAATAAAGTATGGTCAACTACATGGGTGTGGGAAAGTGCCATGTAGTATATCAGAGGTGGCAGTGGATGTCAGACCGGTCATACTTATGTCCACTGGTTAATAGTTGGTTCTTTCAAAGTTAAATGGCTTCGGAAGAATAAGTTCTTCCGAGGCCATTTAAACTTCGGAAGAATCAACTTCTTCCAAGTCTTCTGCAAGTCTTCATTACTTTATTCTTTGGAAGACTTTGCCTTGGATCTTCTAAATGTGTATACTTCGGAAGGAGAACTACTTAGTCTCAAAAGACTGAGTTCTACCTTCGGAAGTTCTTCATACTTAAGCTTTAGAAGATCTTTGACTTGTCTTAGAAGAGCAGCTTTATCTTCAGAAGAGCAGCTTTATCTTCAGAAAAGCGGCTTTATCTTCGGAAGATCACTTCAATTGTACTTCAAAATACTCTTAAGTATTGTTTTGGTTGCATCAGCCACGTATGATCCAACAAACTCCCCCTAGGCTGATACTACCAAAACTTCACTTACTTCTATTCCTCAGAGTCTTCAACACCAGGGAAAGCAGATATTTATTTGTCTCTTTGTTCTTCCCTGATGTGGTGATGAGGAGCTTGTACAAGTCATTCGTAGATAGTAAATCTAATCTGTTGCTCTGAATGACATGTACTCTTTGTTTTGTTCCTCTGAAGAGAGTAAGTTGATGGGAATTGTAGTCATATTCACTTCTATTTATAGGATCTGAATTTGGGCCTTCAACCATCTGTAGGAATGTTCTTCCTTTTGTGGTTGCACCTTCTTCTAGTTTTTTTGCTCTCATTTCAACTCTTCTTCACCCTTGGCTTTCTTTGTAAGCTCAGTAAGATGAATACTTCTTAGATGATTTCTGATATAAGCAGCAATCTGAGAGTTGGAGGGATTGGAGAATGGTTTCTCTGCTAACTTAGCAATGTCAAATCTACTGAAGTGTAGCAAAGATGGTGTATCAAGTCTGTTTACTTGACCATTCTCCCTTTCCACAGTAAAGCTGTGTGAAGGTTCATCAAACATCCATTGGACAACTTGCCTTCTAGGATTAAGGGGCCTAGTTGCCAGCTTGTCCCCTTCCTTGTGTCCAGTAGAGTCACCAGTCTCATTCTTAACTTCTTCTCTTCTTCTTTAATTGTGTCTGAGTTAGTTGCAAAAAGTTGGAGAGCTTGGTCCAGTGTTCCCCTTGGCAGATCAAGGAATGCATCTCTTATGAGGGAATAGGAAGAGCCATTAATATATCTTAGTTTTATAGATTCTTCCTCAAAAAAAATGTCACTCAAACTCTTCTAAGGACAGGGGCTTAGATGGTTCAGAAGATGGTTTGGGTAGTGATTGGGTTCGAGGTTTTATTTTGGTTTTATGGATAGGTGATGGTGGTGGTTGTTGAGAAGCAATGGGTGAGGATGTAGGTAAGGCTGATGGTGTGGGTTCAAGGGTGTAAGGTTTAGTTGTTGGTTTAGTCTTGATGGGAAAAGAAAAAGGTGTGGGCATAGGTTTTGTAGGTTGTGGTTTGGGTGCTGGTTTGGGTGCCATCCTCTAAACACTTTGTCTTTGAGTTACCTCCTGCCTTCTTCCAAAGCGAATGTCAGCCTTGATGTCGCTGAAGCCATGGGCTTTGAGATAGGCTTTCATACAATCCTTATCTCCCACCTTCTTTGCATCCGCAAGTTGTGCCTCTTCCTCCTTCTTCTTTTTCTCCTTTAGCTTCTCCCTAGCAGCCTTCTTCCTCTCCTTATTGATTTGATATTACTCTTTGTTGAAAAGAAAAAAAATCATATCATGATCATGAGGGGTTAGCTCCTTCTGAGAATAGCCTCTTGTATAGAGAAAGGCTATTCTCTCCATCCTCTCCCTCTCCATTGCCTCCTCCTTCTTTTTCCTCTTGTCCTCCTTTATGGCCAACCTTGCTGCCTCCTCCTTTTTGTTCTACAGCAAGGTTACCTTCTCTAACTTCACAAATTCATCAAGTGGGAGTAGAACTATTTCTTCATTGTCAATTCCCAGGCTGATGAGCCTGTATATGATCTCCACTCTCTTTTGAATATTGATATTTTCTTAAGAGGCTGTTGTTGTTTTACTTCTTGCAGCCAGTAACTTCCCAGTATCAACTCTTACTTTCTTCTTGAGCTTTTCCAACCTTTCTTCCTCTAAAGCTCCTTAGCAGTGAGCTTTCTCTTTTCCTTAGGATCAGAGGAAGATCTAGCCTTTGGAGACTTAGGTTTAGAGGATTCAGGTTGGAGAGAGTGGGGTTGAACTTGTGGTGTTTGAGATAGAGGAGTTTTAAGGAAGTCCTCACTATTTACCTCAGAGGCTAGATCAAGAATGACCTCAATGATGAACATGTCATCGGACAAGGAAGATAATTCAATTATTCCTTCCGCAGCTTGGATTTATGCTTTTGAAGTAACTGGAATTCCACTACCTGTCTCTTCTAAGTTGGTTGTGGGCCATCAGTCTGTATTTCCCCTTCGAAGTTATTCTCACGTTCAATAAGGACCTTAGGTTGACCAACTACCTCCTTAGAGGGAGGTGGTGCATTCAGCCTTTGAGGCTCTTCAGCTCCAAAGTAGGCAACGACTACATCAGGGGAGGGTTGTTCAAGGGAGGAGCTTATCATAAATTTGGTTAAAATTTGTTAAGGTCGATAAGCATCCTTGGATCCACTTGAATGGTAATAGGAGGTGGTTGAGGGAAGATGGTTGTAGGGTGTTGTTGTGTGGGATAGAATGAAGAGATGACATCAAGGGAAGTTGTAATGGCAAGGCTAGGTTCCACATATCTTTGTTTCTATATATTCTCCCCCTTTTGGTAGCATCATCTTGAGAAGTAGATGAGCTAGATGAAGAACTTAAAGACACCTGAGTTGGTACATGCCTAACAGACTTCTCAATCTGTTTCTCAACTAGTTGAGCCTTGAGATTTTCAATCTCAAATTGCTGATGGCAGACATATCCTGTAAAGTCTTAACCTTTGATTCAAGGTTCGAGACTTTAGAAAGTAGGTCTCTAATAGTGAGTTGCAAACTACCCTTATCTTCTTTTGAAGATCATTAGGAGATGATATAAACACCTAGTATGTTCATCATCACCACCAGTTGTGGTTTTTTGGTGCCCTGGATGCCCTTGCATACTGATGTCTCTTTCAGAGGCATCAATTGGCAAGGTTGTCGTAGACTCAGTCTCACTGATGTTGCCACTGTCCTGAGAGGTTAGTGAAACACTCTCAGTAGTGTCAGCTGAGTCTACATGAGTCACCTCCATGCTGGTTGGACTCACCTCAGTTTGGTCGAGCTGACATGGGCTAGATATCAGAGGTTCCCTAGGGCTCAGTTGATCTGGAGAGTGGTGAGATAGATCAACATCATGGCCCTGATGAAACATGATATCCTCATCAATTCGGGTTAAAAGGTCAAGAAAGGATACAGAGGTTATATCTAATGACCCGGGACCTTGGTCAGCACCTAATGGCTCTCCTATAATAGCTGTTGAGCCAATGATGTGATTGTCCCTTTTTGGCTGCTCAGGGGAGTGTTGAGACTCATCTTGAGGGCTTATGGCTTGGGTTGTGGGCTCACCAAGTTGAGACCGAGGAGAATCAACACTGATATTGAGGTCAATTAAGGAGGATGGTTAGACGTCTGGCTGAGTGAGAGCCCTGAGTTCCACTCTAGCCTTTTTGGGTTGAACAGAGGGGACTTGTTCAATCAGAGTAGATTGATCAAGGTTCGTTTGGGGCGTCTTTTGTATGTGATTTTGATTGGGTAGGAAGAAGTGATTGGTATTATAGTGGTGATGTCTAGTGTGGGTTCATCACCTGCTAGGTTTGTAGAGATGTCACCAAGAGCCGTTGGCTCAAGCATACCTGGAAGGAGATCAGTAAACCTTCCAATGAAGTCGGTGGACACCTTCTTCAGTGTTTTGAAGATGCCAGGCCTCATGTGAGGAACCAGTAGAATATTTTCACATTGTAGTTTGTCCTGGTCAAGCTCACAGTTGATTATGTGCTGAATGAACCGAGGATACATATAGAATGGATCCCTAGTGAGATTACCTCTTAGATTATTCAACACAAATCTTGAGTAGTTGAAGCAGACAGTTGGCCATTCATCGCACATAAAATATAAAACACATATTTACATTTCTAAAATATTGCAGCGGAATAACTTAACAAACCATTTCTTATATTAATAATCAATTTTGCATAATAATACAACATTGTTAGCCATTACAAAATATAGTTTAATTGCATTACAACACAAAAACATCATTATAACACGAAATGGATGTCATCCAAAACTTGCCAAGTAGCTGCACCCGTGCCATCCTCAGCAACCATTACCTGCCAACTGGAAAATACATAAAAGTCAGCGTTGCTGAGTGAGTTCTAGTTTTATAAAATATATATACTTTACTTTCGTTCAAAACCTTTCGTTTACTTTCATACGTGATCACACATCGTACGTACACATAGATACTATTTTTTATTATCTTTTATCATCATTCGTCATCGTACGTCATTCGTTATCATTCATTCATTCTCTTTCATACCGTACCTTTCGTACATTCATCATTATCTTCCACTTTTCAACCCGGACCAATGTCATGTGCTATACCTCAAACATTATGTACGAAGCTAGTACTGGGCCTGAGGTCTATAAATAGACCCCGAATATTGTGCACGAAACTGACTCCAGTACCTGGGGCAAGCGACAAGGGTCCCATATGTTTAGCCAATCACAAGGATTAGACCCATGTGTGCATCCTCATGGGTTAGCTAAACCGCACACAATTGAGCTAACAACCCCTCAATGAGTTGTGAACCTCCTCAAATTTACTTGCAAGACTTTACATTCATTCTTTACGTTCCACTTTTCATTATCTTTACGTTCATTAACATAATCACACCACATAAATCCACGTAATAATACGTAATAAGGAACATAAAGAAGCAGAGCATAAACATACATAACATCATCACACGTCATCAAATAACATCATACATCATCCCCGGAAACATTACTAATCATAACCTAAAAATCCCTATTTCCAAAAATTCAAAATAAATTCTAAGTGTTTAGGCGCATGGGCACTATGCAGGCGCATGACCACTATGCGGGCGCATGACCTCTTAGGCGCATGACCTCTCAGGCGCATGGAACACTTAGGCGCACGGGGTAATTCTAGGCTCATGAGCACTATACGGGTGCATTGCCTAACACAGTCGTTTGGGGCAACAGTCTAGCGCATGGACACTATGCAGGCGCATGGGCACTTAGACGTATGGGCAGTTGGGCGCATGGGAACACTTAGGCACTTTGGGCATAATCCTAGGCGCATGGGTACTGTTTGGGCGTATGAACTTCAGGCGCATGGGGACTTAGGCGCATGGCCAACTACCTTCTAACTAACATCATATTCAGTCCCCAATTCATCATTCTAACATGTCCTAGCCAAGTTCTAATATACTAAGCAACATAAACATACATACAAACATGAACATAACCATAAATCATTCCCAAACATACACCCACCCACATTACACACACATATACATACAGGTACACACACCCAACTAAATAAAAACATTATAACATGTATTTTCAGCCCTAAAACAAGTTAAAACATTCAAAAAATAGGGATCTAGAACTCACCTCTTGCAACTTTCGTGTATGACTTCTTCAAACCCGAATGCACTATGAGTTCAAACACCTAAACAACCCAAAAACACATAACCGAACACATAAAAGCATACCCGAGAGTGAAAATTAGTCAAAAACACTTCAAAACATCGAACACATACCTTAAATCTGATCCTCTTCTTGTTCTTCTTTCAAAAACTCGAAGTTATGCTCTTTCTCTCACTAGAACCGTGAAAAACTTGATGTAACACAAGAGTGGGCGGCCATGCCCACTTTTGTATAAAATATAATATTATTTTTTTCCTTTTTACACTTTTAACCCCTCACTTGGGTTATATTGCACTTCTCCCTTTTTCTTCACTTTTTTCTTTCTTTTAAAATTTTCGTGTGTTACAAGTCCACCCCCTTTAAATAGATTTCGTCCCCGAAACCTGTTACTCCTCGAACATTCGTGGGTAATTCGGTCTCATCTCTTCTTCAGTCTCCCACGTAGACTCGGATACCTTTTAATGTTTCCATTGTACTCGCACCAAGGGAACCACTTTATTTCGTAATCTCTTTTCCTTTCGATCAATGATCGCCACTGGTTGCTCTACATAATTGAGTCGCTCGTCTACTTCAATGTCCTCCAGTGGTACAACCATATCTTCATCAGCTAAGCACTTTCTTAGATGAGATACATGGAATGTTGGATGAATCCCACTTAACTCATCCGGTAGTTCCAATCTATAGGCCACCTCTCCTACACGAGCGATGATTCGGAAAGGCCCTATGTACCACGGGCTCAACTTTCCCCGCTTCCTAAACCGAATGATACCCTTCCAAGGTGAAACCTTCAACATGACTCTATCACCCACCTGGAACTCAATCGGTCTACGTCTCTTTTCGGCATACGACTTTTGTCAATCTTTAGTTGCCTTCATAAAGGCCCTGATCTTCTCTAATTTCTCAGTCGTTGCTTTGATCACTTCAATGCTCCCTAACTCCTTCTGACCAATATCACCCTAACATACGGGCGTTCTACACCTCCTACCATATAGCATCTCATAGGGTGGCATACCAATGCTGGCATGATAACTGTTGTTATACGAGAATTCAGCTAACGGTAAGTGTTCGTCCCAACTTCCTCCAAAATCAATGACGCACGGTCGGAGCATATCCTTGAGCGCCTGGATGGTTCTCTCTGACTGACCATTCGTCTGAGGATGATAAGTCGTGCTAATATGTAACCTCGTCCCCATCACATCGTGAAATCTCTTCCAAAATTTGATGTAAACCGGGTGTCACGGTCAGACACAATAGACACCGGTACACCATGACGAGTTACAATTTCTTTGATGAACAGATCCGCTAACCTCTCAGATGTATACGTTGCATGAATCGGTAGGAAGTGAGCACTCTTCGTCAGACGGTCAACTATCACCCATATGGCATCGTACCCCTCGCGGTACGAGGCAGCTTCGGAATGAAGTCCATGGTGATGTGCTCCTATTTTCACTTGGGTATATCCAAAGGTTGAATCTTCCCGTACGGCTTCTGATGCTCCGCGTTCACTTGCAAGCAAGTAAGGCACTTACTCACGTACTCCGCTACGTCGCGCTTCATACCCGGCCACCAATAATCTTTCTTCATATCCTGATACATTTTTGTAGCACCGGGATTAATCGAGTATCGAGTCTTATGAGCCGCATCCATTATCTTTCCACGTAGATCCCCAATACAAGGAATCCACATCCGCCCAGATCGGGTTTTAACACCGAGAGTGTTTTCTCCCAACTCTGTGACTAGACCTCTCATCCTTTCGGAGTTAAGGCGATCTTCCTTCAACGCCTCATCTTGGAATTCTTTGACCTGCTTCATCACATCGGAGGTCATAACTAATTGATAAGCATTTACCCGGATTGGTTCGGGTCTCTCCTTTCGGCTAAGGGCATCCACCACTACGTTGACTTTGCCCGGATGGTAATGAATCTCACAGTCACAATCCTTGATGAGCTCCACCCATATCCTTTGCCTCATGTTCAGTTCCTTCCGTTCAAAGAAGTACTTCAAGCTCTTATGGTCTGTGAAGATAGTGCACTTCGTCCCGTACAAGTAGTGCCTCCAAATTTTCAATGCAAATACCACAACTGCTAGTTCAAGATCATGAGTGTTAGGACCGTGTACGTACGGAGTACTAACTGATAATGTGTGTATACCTAATCAAATAGTGTGGAATCCTATTTGATTGGCGATCCAATCAGTGAGAACGCAGTTTCGATCAATCTAGAGATTAATGAAACTTTATGAACGATTAGAACACAATCAACTGCGATCTATGAAGTTGGAGCAGGTTCTCTAGGGTCTCTGGACGGCTAGGGTACGTATGTGAGTCGAAATTCTTCAAGTGTTACGTTTTTCCACGAATTAAGTGGTATTTATAGGTTAGGGTTCGTCAATCGTGCGACTGAACCATTAGTATGGTTTAGTCGTGCGAGTGAATCATACGATTGGTCCATACGCACGACTGAAGGTTCAGTCGTGCGACTGAGCCAAACTTATGTCTCAATCGTGCGACTTATCCAGTCTCTGTTCAGTCGCGCGACTGGTCCATTAGCATGAATTGTTCATGTGTATGGTCCATTAGCATGGTCCATTCGTATGAATACTTAATACGACTATGTTTAAACATATTTCTCAACCATTCTTGACTAAGAACTATGTAAACAACCACAAACCTATATAGTTAGTTCAATATGTGTTATGACACAATAAATAATGAAACATAAACAATATAAGCATCAAACACATATTTCATTTCATTCAAGTCATTCATTACATATATGTAAGACATGAAAGACATTTTACATTAAGCTCTTAAACTAGGTACATATGTATCAACAAACTCCCCCTTGGACCTAGTTTACATCATTGTCTAACATTCTTCATTAGTTCCTCAAACTTCTTGTACTTTTCCTCTCTTGTAACTCCGACATGTATCTCGAATGCAAAACAGAGTCTTATCACGTTCTGAAACTGGAGGGCTTGTACGATATCCTGTGAGTCATAGAATATTGGCCACTTATATAAGGTATATACATCGTCAGCAGACAAGTTAGTCAGCCATATAGGGTCAAATACCCGAATAGTATCCATTTGGCTCTCCTTTTGTAAGACTATGATCGCTTCACCTGTTCTCCAATTCTAGTACCACCACTTGAAGTGTGGAGAGAAGTCCTGTGGCATTTCCCTTAGAGGGATTTTGGACATTGTATGCGGAGGACTCCACTTCAGAACTACCTTAGGCTTTCCAGTAATGGGATCAACTTCAGACCGTCTGATGTACCTCTTCGGTTGTTGAGGTCTGAAGTTAACCCACCTAGTGTGGTATTCTTTCTTCAGTGTAGCCTCAAACCAGCCTGACATCTTTCTCGGGTCAGCATATAACAACTTTAGGCGTGGCAGCTGGTTGAGCTCAAAACCAGGGAGAGTCTTTAGATCATGTGGGAATCTAAAGTACTCTATACCCTTTTCTCTTTTCACTGCATACACATTCAGATCCTCAAAATAAGCCCATGCAATGATCTTGCCTGACACCTTTAAGTGCTTCTTGACTTTGTATAGCTTGGTGTAGACATTGGGCTTTTGTGCAGTACGTATGGCTCGGATCTCAACAAAACAGGCCGCCCATTCAGCCTTTTTGATGTCAATATCGGCGTCTGAGGCTTGGGCTTGACCCCCGGTCTTCTCAGCCTCTTTCTCCATCTGATCCAGCTTGTCAAATGTATCACTGCCGAGAGTATCACCAAAGTTGGGGACTACATTTCCCTCTTGGTCAGTGTACTCTAGATAATGGTCAGCAGTGACATCCTCTATCTCGATTTCATCTATGTCGTTGAGCTCATCATCACTTGTCACCTCAAAAGTAGGAGCATCCTTGACAATCTCGTCTGGGTTCAGCCTAAACATCTCAGCAAGTTGCTCGTCAGTCAGGTCATGAATGATTTCTCCTTCTTCGGGAGTATAGCTCACTGACCGTCTGACAGTCCCTTGCAAATCAAGAATCATTGTGAGTTGAGATTTGATTTTCTGAAGGGGAGCAACATCGTATTCATCTTGCTGAGATGTTTGATCTGCTTGATTTAAACATGTAAGACATCAATCATTAGTCAATAATCTAGACAGTTAAACATTATATATATATAAACATTTAGTACAAAATTTTAATACATGATTCAAGTACAAAAGCTTTCAAATACATAAATATCTAATCATTACTTTTGCCCTGAATAGCAGGCTCGTCAGTCGGAGGGGTTGAGGGTGAGGCTCCCTGATCCTGAGCCTTCTTTGACCGTCGCTCTCTAGCCTGTGTGGATGCTGATGCAGCAACATCATCTCCTTCATCCTCATCTCCTCTGTTCACCTCTCCTTCAGCTCCATCACCTTCTTCATCCGTCTCATCCTCATCATCCTCATCATCCTCATCATCGTCATCATCACCATCATCTTCTCCTTCTCTGATCTTGAGGGGCTCATCTTTGGAGCCTTTAAGTCTTAGCATCAACTTCTTATTCTTCGCCTCAAGATCATCTATCCTCTGTACTGAAGAAGTCTGTAGCTCACGAAGCTCAGTAATCTCCTAACTCTGAGATGCTATTTGCTGAGCCTGAGCAGCATTGAGCTCCATCAGCTGGTTTAGCTATGTAGCTCGTTGCTCATCAGTAGCAAGCAGGTTGAGCACAATCCGGTTTAGATTGGCCAGCTACTCCTCTAACCCAACGGAGGGCAGAGAGGATCAAAAGCTCAATGGGACCTAAGATGAAGTCCTGGCTTGATGGATGGTGGTAGTGGTGGTAGCTGTGGTAAAGATGGGTGGTGGTATAGGTATAACTGGTGGAGGTATGGCTGTAGTAGTGGAGGGTGGAGGTGTGGTAGTATTGGTGGGTGGTGTAGTAGTAGTGGTGGAGGGTGTGGTAGTAGTGGTGGAGGCTGTGGTGGTGGTGGTGGTAGAGGTGGTGATCAAAGTGAATCTCCATCTCTTACTCTTCATCCCGTGCGGCTGAGCCATCCTCTTTTTCCTCGATCCCTTCGAGGAGGATGCTCCCCCTTGGCTGCTGGGCTGGTCTGGGGTGTAAGATGTATTAGTATCAGCCTCCCCAGACTCACCCTCGCGTCCAACTACCGACCTAATCCCTCGCTCGGTGGCAACTACCTTGCTGCCCACCGTCCGAACTAATGGCTCCTCATCAGACTCCTATGAGATGGTTGACTTTCGGCTTTGCCTGATATCTGGAGCATAGACATGTCGCATACATGATATTAGGTCGTGAGGCAGTGATGTACATGAGAGATCTGATCATTCCTTGGTACATGGTGGCATCCACCAGATCACCATTTTCGTCGGGTGCCACATCGTGGTTTGTAGCAAGTGGAGTTCCAGCTGCCGAAGCATTCTCCATATCGAACCGACTTAGGATATCACCTACATACTTGGTCTGATGTAGAAATATTCCCTTTGGTGTCTGATCCACCTGTAACCCGAGAAAGAACTTCATTTCTTCCATGGCACTCATCTCAAATTCAGCTTTCATTACTGCTTCAAATTCTTTACATAGATCTTCGTTTTTGAAACCGAAGATTATGTCATCAACATAAATCTGTACGAGCAGTAAGTCACCATCCTTTTCTTTGATGAAAAGTGTACAATCAATCACTCCTCTGCGAAAGCCGTGTTTCACAAGATGAGTCGAGAGCTTCTCATACCATGCTCTTGGGGCTTGATGGAGCCCGTAGAGAGCCTTATCTAGTTTGTAAACTCTGTCCCGATGATACGGATCCTCAAATCCTTCGGGTTGACTGACGTACACTGTCTCCCGGATTTCACCATGAAGGAATGCACTCTTTACAACTATATGATAAACTTTGATCTTCATGTAAGAGGCATAGGCTAGAAAGATATGGATTGCTTCCATCCTTGCCATAGGTGCAAACACCTCATTATAATCGATTCCTTCGATTTGTCTAAAACCTTGAACGACAAGTCGAGCCTTGTTGCGAACTATGACCCCTTGATCGTCTTTCTTGCATTTCAAGACCCATTTCGTTCCAATGACTTTAGCACCTTTTGGTCTGTCCACAAGGGTCCATACTCCTAGCTTCTTGAACTGTAGGAGTTCTTCTTGCATCGCACTTACCCATGCCTCATCGTTTAATGCTTCACTAACATATTTTGGCTTAAATTGAGACACAAAACATCGATAAGCATCATCATGAAGATATCCCTTTTTCATGACTGAGGCATAATCAGCTGAGTATAGCTGATTTCTGGTCTGTACTCCTGATCGAACATCTCCAATGACATTTTCCAAAGGATGATAAACATTTAGTCGTGATCTAGGAGTGGTGAGAATAGCTACCTCATTATCCAGATTGTGAACTACAGTTTCAGTATCTGAAGCTGTTGGGGTATGAGGTTCCGAAGTGTCAGAGGCATCAGGGTTTTTTGCTTTTGTACTTGCTGTAGCAGGAACCTGTTCCTCCTGGTTCACCTGTTCAGTCTTCACTTCTTCATCGTTAGAGGAGGAGTCACTTACCTCAAGTGCTCCCCCTGAAGAAGTAGAAGACTCACCTTGTGAAGCGGAGGTTGTCGGGTCCAGTGATGGTGTGTTTAAGACATCATACATCATTCTGGTCGCTAACTCATCATCAGAAGGGAAGAGAAGGATGTAGAAGGACTTAAAGAATCCGTCATAATTGAAGAAGAATGCGGGTCCTTTTCCAGCAGGGGGTGGTGTATCTCTGAACGTCGACGTTGCACCACACTTCTACTTGACCCGCTGAGTTGTTGTAAACTCTCTTATTCGGTATGTTGTATCCTATAAAAATTCCTTCTTCAGCCTTTTCACTGAACTTCCCTAACTGATTTTTCTTCAGCAGCGTACATGGTGCACCAAACGGTTCGAGGTACTCTAGATTAGGTTTACGTCGTTGGAGCAACTAGTAACACGTCTTACCATGACGTTTGACCACCAGGACTCGATTTAGGGTGTAACATGCGTTAGCTACTGCCTCTTTCCAAATTTGGATAGGCAGTTTCGAGTCTGCTAGCATCGTCCGGGTTGTCTCTATCAAGCTTTGATTCTTTCTCTCAGCAACCACGTTCATTTAAGGAATGTAGGCAGATTTGAGCTGGTGCACAAATCCTTTTTCTTTGCATAATGCCTCCATCCATTGGTTCTTGAACTCGATGCCGTTATCTGAGCAAACTTGCCTCACCTTCAGCTTGTAGAGTGACTCCAATATAGTTACCAGCTCCTTGAATGATTCAAATGTCTCTGATTTGGATTTCAGAAACATCACCCAAGAAAATCTTGAGTAATCATCCGTAACTACATAGCAGTACAAATCACCGGCAATGCTCTTTGTACTAACTGGCCCAAACAGATCCATGTGAAGAAGCTCAAGAGGTAGGTCAATTGAGTGAACTTTCTTTTCCTTATGAGACTTCTTTGTTTGTTTCCCTTTCTTATACATGACACAAAAATCCGTTATTGGAAGTTCTTAACATTTACTCCACGCACTAGATCATTCTGGATCAAGTGATTCATCTTCCGTGGATTAATGTGTCCCATTCTCCTATGCCAGGAAATGGAGTCTTTCTCTATTGCCTTTGACAAGAAGCATTGAACTTGATGATCGGTTGTGGAGGCCTTTGATAGGTCCAAGACATATAAATCATTATATCTTGAAGCTGACATTAAGACTTGGTCCTCCGGGATTACATACTCCTTCTTCAACACATAGCACTTCTTGTTGTCAAATACTACCTTGAATCCTTTGTCACAAATCTGGGATACATAAATCAAGTTATTTTGAAGTTGTTGAACGTAGTTGACCTTGTCAAACTTGACTTTCAGGTTTCCCACTTCGCCTTGAGCCGTGATGTATCCTCATTTGTTTCCAGCAAATGATACATGTCCCCCTTTAATTTGTTTGACATTGAAAAGGAGAGACAAGTTCCCGGTCATGTGCCTAGACGCCCCACTATCAACAATCCAGGTATTTGTGATAGCACTGTAATGGACACCCTGCACAATAAAAGGAAATGATCAGTTTAGGTGTGGGACCCAAGCCTAAACTGGCTTGGGTGACCCGGAGGAATCACACATCATAAATTCAACCCACTGTCCATTTGAGGGTGAGGGCATATCATGCTTCTTAGTGTTCTCAATATCAGACACTGAACTTGACTTTTCTTTCCATAAGCCAGTTTTGTGTAAGGCCTGTTTGTGATAAACAGACGACTGGCTTATGGTTTGAACTTTAGGTTCATTACTTCTTTTTGGTGGAGTAATAGAACTCTTTTTTGAAGAAATTGGTTTAGTATCATAAATTTCAATTTTCTTTCTTGGTGTCTGATAATAAGGACAATTAGAAGCGATGTGTCCTCTCTTTCTACAATTGTAGCATGATCTACCTTCTACATATTGGGAAAATTGTCTCTGTGGGGAAGTGTGTGAAACAGGAGTGACTTTAGTCTGGTTGGATTTGGACACTTCTTGTTTAGATGTTTTTGTTTCTTTAACAAAATTTATTGTTTGAACATTTTTAACATCTTTAGCCTTTTGTTTATTTGGACTTTGACGAGAAGCACGTGTTTGGTTAACTGGTTTGGTCAGTTTGGATTCTGAAGAAGACATGTTTGAACCTGTCTTTACATTAAACTTTTCAAATTGTTCTTCCAAATTCACAATAGGCATCTTACCTTTAGACTTTTCAAATTCTGAAGAAGACATGTTTGAACCTGTCTTTACGTGGAATCCGGGTCACTAACCAGAGGAGTAGACACCACATGATCCTTAATTGGATTGTTATTTACAGGTCTACATTTAGCATTTAATAATATCTCATGTGGTGGTGGAACTACTTTGTAACCCAACCCTTCCCCATTGTTCCGTTCTTTCACTAAGTTTTGAACTATGTGAGAAGAACTGGTCCAACTTTGGAGTTTTTGTTTTAATGAGTTGACTTCGACTTCCAAAACTACTTTTTCTTTCTTAGTTTCTTCCAAAGAGTTCAAATAAAACTTTATATAATTTGCTTGATTAAAAGCAACAACCTCGTTTTCCCTTAGTTGTTTATATAAAAGTTCTATTTTCTCGTTATAACTACACTTATTTTGTTTTAAAATCCGATTAGCTTCTGTGCACAGTTGTAAGTCATTTACTAAGCTATCATTGTGATCTAATAACCTAGCAAATTTAAGATCAATGCTTTCTCTAAACTTATTGCATTCATTACAAGCATGACTTTCAAAAAGTTGGTCTTTGTTACTTACCTGTGAAGATTCGGTTGAATCAGCGATCAGCGCAGAGTTTGATTCCTCGGATGTTGGAGATTCTGAACTTGTCGTTCTAAGATCTTCTTCAATCAGGTGATTGGCCACATTAGCAGTATCTTCATGATTTGACATCACTAGTTCAACTGCTATTTCACCTTCACTTGCAGTGTCATCATCCAGACCCTCAACATTAGCAATGTTCGATTCGCCAAGAGACACAAACTTAAAGGTCCAATCTTGTCCTTCATCATCTTGAGCAGTCAAGGCCTTTGTATCTTTGCTTGACAATGCACCTCCACTCGTAGGTTTGTCTTGACGGTTGAAAGACGAGAATGGATTCCCGTTACCTGTTTTCTTGGGCTTCACACATTCACGTTTGAAGTGCCCCTTTCTCCACAGTTAAAGCAGGTAACTTTAGTTTTGTCAAAACCAAAGGTTGTATCCTTTGTGGCTATCAAGTTCTGTCCTGTCTTCTTCACAAACTTTTTCGCTCGCCTGACAGCACTTGCTAAAGCCCACATAATGTCCATTCTTACTAATTCATTCTCATCCACCTGCTCGTAATCCTCATCAGCCAGATGGCAATTTCCGATCTTTCTTGCAACTAGACCATCATAAGAATAAACGACCGCAGCTAAAAGGTCCATATGCTCCTTTGCAACCTCCACAGTGATATTCCCGAGATTTTCAGTCTTCAACTTAGTAGCATTTGCTTCAGGCACTATATATTGGGTGCAAGACGACCCTGACATTTCGGATCCCGAAGCAGTGGATTGGGAAGGAACAGTTGAACTAGACACAAATGCCGTTTGAAGAGGTGCTCCTGAACTTGTTGAAGTGGAAGTGAAGGATTCTAGTCATAGGATCCTTTCTGTGACCTGTATTTCATCCTTAGTTCCTCCTCTCTCAATTTTAGGATGAAGTTGTTTATGTCTAATTTTTCCAGTAACTTGTTCTGTCTCAAATTTGACACAAACGAGTCCCACTTCTCTAGCAGACCATCGGCAAAGCTTGAGACCTTATCTTCCATTGAGGTTGTGACTCCATGAGTGTGCAGCTCACTCATTAAATGGTAGAATCTGTTTATGACATCATCCAAGCTCTCTGTACCCATTGAAGAGAAGTTAGCAAACTCCTTCTTCAAAGCCTTTGCCGTTAGAGCTTTCAACGATGCATTCCCGCCGTATCGTTTCTCCAAGGCTTCCCATAGCTTCTTTGCCTATGTGTTCTCAGAAAACTGGTGGAATATATCCTTAGGTATTGACTGAGTCAACGGAGCATACACTTTCTTCTCAGCATTGTACTTCACCTTCTATCTATCAGTCATGCCACCCAAGGTAAGTTTAACACCATCAGCACCAACCAGCATGCTATAACCTGTCTCGATTGCTTCCCACAGATTGGGATCAACTCCATTTAGATAAATCTCAAACCTTGCTTCCATTGCGGGTACTCATCTAACGTTATAAGTTTAGGTGGCTTATTGTGATTTCCAACCTCATTCTCCAGAAGCAGAAGGTTCTGGATTCGAGAGTCTCTACCGGCAGTAAACGCAGAGTACTGATCTTCCATTTCTTTAAACTTTGAGAGTTAGAACAAAATTGTTTCACTAGTGCGAATGGAGAGATGCGATTGGGTCAATCGTGCAGATGGACTAATGAGGATGAATCAATCGTGCGATTGAACCAATGCGGATGAGTAAATCGTTCGATTGAACAAGTGCGGATGGACAATGCGAATGGGGTGTTCAGTCGTACGAATGGATGGGCGACTGAGTTCAATCGTGCGTATGGGATGTGCGATTGAGTTCAGTCGTGCGATTGATCCAATCGTGCGACTGAAGGCTGCTGTTTTTGAAAATTCGAAGGTTTTTGACACTATGACACAAAAAAACGCGATTTTTCAAGAACCCTAATCTGTCTTATGCCGAAAAACGTAAACTTTTTGATCTGGAGACACCAAAAACACTGTTTTACTCAAAAAGATGATGTTTTTGAACGAAAAAACATGATTTTTACACCAAAACCAATCGAATCACACGCAAAATCAAGAGCCAAAGCTCTGGTCCATTAGCATGAAGTGTTCATGCGTATGGTCCATTAGCATGGTCCACTCGCATGAATACTTCATACGACTAAGTTTAAACATATTTCTCAACCATTCTTGACTAAGAACTATGTAAACAACCACAAACCTATATAGTTAGTTCAATATGCATTATGACACAATAAACAATGAAACATTAAACAATATAAGCATCAAACACATATTTCATTTCATTCAACTCATTCATTACATATATGTAAGACATGAAAGACATTTTACATTAAGCCTTAAACTAGGTACATATGTATCAACAATGAGTAGGGTAATTAACCTCATGAACTTCAACTGTCATGATGCATAGGCTATAACCTTTCCTCGTTGCATCAACACGCAACCCAATCCCGAGTAAGAAGCATCGGAGTAGACAACCAAGTCTTCGCTTCCTTCGGGTAATGACAAAACTGGAGTTTGCGTCAACCTCGTCTTTAGCTCCTCAAAAGCATTTTCTTGACCTTGACCCCATACAAACTTCACATCTTTATGGGTCAACTTGGTCAACGGAGAAGCTATCTTTGAGAAGTCTTGGATGAATCTCCTATAATAGCCCGCCAATCCTAAGAAACTACGAATCTCGGATGGTGTCTCTAGAGACTTCCATTGCATCACCGCCTCCACTTTTGACGGGTCCACCATAATCCCCTCGGGATTCACCACGTTACCTAGAAACTGAACTTCACACAACAAGAATGCGCAGCTGGAGAATTTGCCATACAACTTCTCCCTTTTAAGTGTCTCCAACACCTCTCGAATGTGACCGGCATGCTCCTCCTCGCTCTTCGAATAGATCAGGATATCGTCGATAAACACAATCACTGATTTATCCAACATCGGCCAGCACACACGATTCATTAAATCCATAAAAGCAGCTGGCGCGTTGGTTAAACCAAAAGACATAACGAGGAAAGTGTTCGTAGCGCGTGCGCAAAACTGTTTTAAGAATATCCTGCTCTTTCACCTTCAGCTGATGGTAACCAGATCGGAGATCTATCCTTGAAAACCAACTGACACCTTGGAGCTGATCAAACAAGTCATCAATTCGGGGTAGTGCGTAACGGTTCTTCACCGTCAACTTGTTTAGCTCATGGTAATCAATGCACATCCTCATACTGCCGTCCTATTTCTTGACAAATAGGACTGAGCACCCCATGGAGAGATACTCGGCCTAATGAACCCCTTATCAAGCAACTCTTGTATTTTGGTCATCAACTCTTTCATCTCAGATGGAGCTAGACGATACGGTGCCTTAGCAACAGGTTGAGCACCAGGTATCAGATCAATCTGGAACTCAATCTCACGGTCTGGTGGCACACCTGGAAAATCTTCTGGGAACACGTCGGGAAAGTCATACACAAGTGATACATCAAACAATTGCGGTACTGACGTGTCCACATCCTTTACATAAGCCAGGTAGGCGCTACATCCACGCCTCATGCACTTCCCCGCCACCGCCATCGAAATCACCTTCGGGATCATACTGACCCGATCATCGTAAATCGTCACCGAACTCCCGTCAGGCGCTGTCAACCAAATCATCTTCTTGTGACACACAATATTCACCTCATAGTCCGCTAACCAATCCATTACTAGGACTACATCGAACCCACCTAAGGTCATCACAAACAATCTAGCAGGAAACTTATGACCTTCTAGTAATATCTCACAATCTTGTATCAGATCAGAAATCTGGTAGACTTACCTATGGCAGTTTCTACATCGAAGGGCTCATCAATGCTTCTACTTCTAACAGGCAAATTAGCACAGAAAGCAGCAGAAATAAAACTCTTACTAGCACCAGAATCAAATAACATAGAAGCAAGAGTTTGGTTTACTAGAAACGTACCTAACACAACATCGGGGTCCGTCCTAGCCTCCTCCCGGATCATGTGAAAGCTCTGGCGCTCGCCTTCTTCCCTTCAGTTCCGGTCGTCTTCCTCGCCCCAGAACTCTCAGCCCTTGACTTCTTGTAATCCCTACTCATATGACCCTCCTCACCGCAGTTGTAACATCTTCCCACCTTACAGTCTCTTGCCATATGACTGGGCTTCCCACACTTAAAGCATACATTTGATCCCACCTACACTCTCCAGTATGCTCCTTCCCGCACTTACCACACCTTTTTGACCCGGCACCGGGTGTGGCTATACGCCGGTCGTCCACCCGTGCACTCTTGTTGTTTGGAGGGACACCACCCCACCCAAACCGCTTCCTGTTCCAGTTCTTGTCACCGCCACTCTTCTTTCTTACCTCAACCACTGCCACCTCTCGTTCATCATACAACCTTCCCGCCAGATCAACCACCGACCTAAAAGTACTTGGCCGGGCAGCGATCATGTGCCTGCGGATATCCGCCGGCAAACCCTGGATGTATCGCTTAATCTTTCGTGACACGGGTGTCACTTGGTCTGGCACCAGTCGCGCCATCTCGTTGAACTTGGTGGTGTATTGTTGGTGTGTCATGGTTCCCGCTTCCAGCTGCAGGAACTCCCTCTCAATCTTGTCGAGCTCTTTGTGAGGACAGAACTCCTCGATCACTAGCTTTTTCAGCTCACTCCACCTCATCCTTCCAATCGCCCTACTACCCTCGGCCTGGACAATGTTGTCCTACCAGCATAAGGCTGAGTCTACAAATGAGTGAGTGGTAAACTTCACTTTCTGGTCCTCCTTGCACTCGCTGATATCTAACACTGCCTCCATCTCCCTCACCCATCGGTGAGCAGCAGTAGCGTTGCCATTGCCATCAAAAGTTGGGGGCTTACACCTGTGAAAGGCTCCATAGTTGCAACCCCGTGTTGTTTCTAGAACAGCTTCTTCCTCCTCCCCATCACTAGAAACAACCGTTTCAGTCTCCGGCTGCTCCCTTTCTCCCCTCTTCGAGGTCTTCTTCTTCTCCTTCCTTTCATCCTCCCGTACACCCGGAATCACTTCAGTCACCACAGACAGCCTCCTTCACTAAGGCCCTTAGATTAGCACTCTCATCACCGCCTTCTTGGTGATGAATCTCGGGCTCTTCATGAGCCGTCTCACCAGTCTCGGCTCTGCTTCTAGTGACCCGTGGTCCAGCACCACGTCCACCATGGCCTCCACCTCATGAAGCCTTTGAAGATCTACCTCCAGCCATCCTCTAAACACACTATAAGATACGGTCATTCAAGGTAATAGCTCAGTTTATGTCAAGTATAGTAAGTCTCTAACTACAGTGGCCAGTTGTGATTAGCCACTTACTTTACTCGTCATACCTTAAGCATTTCCTATCCTGACTACATCAGTATCTAAATCTACTAAGAGCACAAAGGTCAAATAACATGCGCACGTAATGTCGGTTAACATTAAAGAAAATACCTGATGGCACGTAGCTACTTAGTCTGCCATCCTTCCATTCGTCCCATTCTTAGTTTAAGTATAGGTTTCAAAAAATATTTACTCATTTCTCTTAAACTTTGGCTCTGATACCAACTTGTAACAGTTGGCCACTCATCGCACATAAAATATAAAACACACATTTACATTTACTAAAATATTGCAGCGGAATAACTTAACAAAGCATTTCATATATTAATAATCGCTATTGCAAAATAATACAACATTGTTAACCATTACAAAATACAGTTTAATTGCATTATAATGCAAAAACATCATTATAACACGAAATGGATGCCATCCAAAACTTGCCTAGTAGTTGCACTCGTGCCATCCTCAGCAGTCATTACCTGTCAACTGGAAAATACATAAAAGTCAGCGTTGCACAATGAGTTCTAGTTTATAAAATATATATACTTTACTTTTGTTCAAAACCTTTCGTTTACTTTCATACGTGATCACATATCATACGTATACATAGATACTATTTATTATTATCTTTTATCATCATTCGTTATCATTCATTCATTCTCTTTCATACCGTACCTTTCGTACATTCATCTTTATCTTCCATTTTTCATTCCGGACCAATGTCATGTGCTATACCCCGAACATTGTGCACGAAGCTGGTACTGGGCCTGAGGTCTATAAATAGACCCCGAACATTGTACACGAAGCTGACTCCAGTGCCTGGGGCAAGCAACAAGGGTCCCATACGTTTGGCCAATCACAAGGATTAGACCCCTGTGTGCATCCTCATGGGTTAGCTAAACCGTACAAAGTTGAGCTAACAACCCCTCAATGAGTTGTGAACCTCCTTATATTTGCTTGCAAGACTTTACATTCATTCTTTGCATTTCACTTTTCATTATCTTAATTTTTCACTTTGTTAAGAAAATACTTTACGTTCATTAACATAATCACACCACATAAAGCCACATAATAATACGTAATAAGGAACATAAAGAAGCAGAGCATAAACATACATAACATCATCACACGTCATCAAATAACATCATACATCATCCCCGGGAACATTACTAATCATAACCTAAAAATCCCTATTTCCAAAAATTCAAAATAAATTTTAAGTATTTAGCCGCATGGGCACTATGCAGGCGTATGACCATTATGCGGCCGGATGACCTCTCAGGCGTATGAAACATTTATGCGCATTGGGAAATTCTAGGCGCATGAGCACTATACGGGCGCATTGCCTAACACAGTCGTTTAGGGCAACAGTCTAGGCGCATGGACACTATGCAGGCACATGGGCCTGACTTAGGCGCATGGGCACTTAGGCGTATGGGCAGTTGGGCGCATGGGAACACTTAGGCACTTTGGGCATAATCCTAAGCGCATGGGTACAATTTGGGCGTATGAACTTCAGGCGCATAGGGACTTAGGCGCATGGCCAACTACCATCTAACTAACATCATATTCAGTCCCCAATTCATCATTCTAACATGTCCTAGCCAAGTTCTAATATACTAAGCAACATAAACATACATAGAAACATGAACATAACCATAAATCATCCCCAAACATACACCCGCCGATATTACACACATATATACATACGGGTACACACACACAACTAAATAAAAATGTTATAACATGTATATCTAGCCCCAAAACAAGTTAAAACATTTAAAAAAATGGAGATCTAGAACTCACCTCTTGCAACTTTCGTGTATGACTTCTTCAAACTCGAATGCACTATGAGTTCAAACACTTAAACAACCCAAAAACACATAACCGAACACATAAAAGCACATAAGCACATACCCGAGAGTGAAAATCAATCAAAAACACTTCAAAACATCAAACACATACCTTAAATCCGATCCTCTTCTTGTTCTTCTTTCAAAAACTCGAAGTTCTACTCTTTCTCTCACTAGAACCGTGAAAAAAGCTGATGTAACACAAGAGTGGGCGGCCATGCCCACTTTTGTACAAAATATAATATTATTTTGTTCTTTTTACATTTTTAACCCCTCACTTGGGTTATATTGCACTTCTCCCTTTTCTTCACTTTTTCTTTCTTTTAAAATTTTTGGGTGTTACATGATCAGTATCCTCACCCTTAGAATCAAGAAAAAGATTGTGATTTCTAGGCATAGGTGTTTTGGCTAGTTTACAATCGTTCATCTTGAATCTTTCTAAGATTTCCTTGGCATACTTAGATTGATTTATGAAGAACCCTTCTTCCATTTGCTTCACATGAATCGCAAGGAAGAAATCCATCTTTCCCATGGAACTCATCTCAAACTTCTTTCTCATGATGCTTTCAAAGTCTTTGCACATTTGATCATTTGAGTAACCATATATGATGCCATCGACATAGACTTGTACAAGCAACATGTCCTTCCCAGACTTCTTTATGAACAATGTCTTGTCTATGGTGCCTCTAGTAGAGCCATTATTTAGAAGAAACTGAGATAGTGTCTCATACCACAGCCTAGGTGCCTTATGTAACCCATAAAGAGCTTTATCCAGCTTGCACACATAGTTAGGGTGTTATGGGTCTTCAAATCTAGATGGCTGACACACATAGACTTCTCTATCGATATCCCCATACAGAAATGCACATTTGACATCAAGTTGATAGACTGTGAAGTTCTTGGATGCTGCAAAAGCAAGGAAGATTCGCACAGCCTCAAGTCTTGCAACAGGTGCAAAGATATCAGTGTAATCTATGTCTTCCTCCTATGTGTATCCTCGAACCACAAGTCTTGCTTTGTTCTTGATGATCAAACCTCTATTGTCTCTTTTATTTCTGAACATCCACTTAATGCCAATAGGGACTTGGCCAGGTGGTAATGGACACAGGTTCCATACTTTTTTCCTCATGAACTAAAGCAACTCCTCTTGTATTGCTTCAATCCAATTGTTGTCCTTAAAAGCTTCTTCCACCTTCTTGGGTTCCACTTGAGAGAGAAAGCATGCGTACAAGTAGACATTCCCATTGTGGGTCTGACTTCTTGTTCTCACACCTTCTGAGACATACCCAATGATGTTCTCAGTTGTATGAGTGTTGTGTATCCTGAGCCTAGGAATCACATATAGTTGCATAGATAGATCCAAGTTGGAGAAGTTTTGCTCAGGATTTTGAACATCATTTCTAGTCAATGAGTATTGATTGAATGGATGTGTGACAGCATCAATGGTATTTTGTTGTGAAGTAACATCAACAGTTACATGTTCCTCAAGATCACTTTTTTATCAGTTTAGTGTTGAATGCTGGAGTTGTCAGCTAATGAGTTTTGAGGCTTAGTTTGCTGACAATTTTTTGAAGCTCTATTGTTTCCTGAGATGTTCAAGCTTTCAGGACTTCCAGTTGTCGCAGCTTGATTTTCATGACTTCTTGGAGAAATTAGAATAGGTCTGGGTAACTCAAACAGTTGATCATCATAGGAGTCACTTTGAGTTCCTCTTCCAGCTGAAACATTCTCACAAGATGGTTTAGAATAGTTTGGAAACAATTCTAAGTCAAAAATATGATCAGGACCATTTTTCTTAATGCAAGGAGTGTGCTCATTGACAATAATGTTAGATGATTCCTTAAATTGTTGATTTTTGATTTTATATACTCTATAAGCAATAAAGTTTAAGAAATATCCAACAAAGATAGCATCATCCGACTTTTCAACAAATTTTACGAAATTTTCTTTTGTGTTAAGTATGGCGCACCTGCTGCCAAAGTACCTAAGAAAGCCAATGAATGGTGGCCTCTTGCTCCATAGCTCATAAGGGGTATTTCTATGGGGCTTAACAATGAGAACCATGTTTTGCACATAGCATGCAGTGTTGACTGCTCTGCCTAGAAAGTTAGAGGTAGCTTTGAATCAATTAACATAGTTGTTGCAGCCTCAATAAGTGTCTTGTTCCTCCTCTCAGCAACACCATTTTGTTCAGGAGTTCTGGGAGCATTGTATTGTCTAGCAATCCTTTTTGACTTACAGAGTGAGTCAAGAAATTGATTCTTAAATTGATTTTCCATTTTAAAAATGAAATATTTTAAAGTTTCAGTAGTTTTATTTTTAGTTCTTAGAAAGAATACCCATATAAATCTTGTAAAATCATCAACAATCACAAGACAATATGATTTCCTTCCAATGCTCATTATACTTGTGGGACCAAATAGATCCATGTGCAATAAGTGTAATGGGGTGGTGATGGAGTTAACCTCTTTGGATTTGTAAGATACCTTGTGCTGATTCCTTTTCAGACAAGCAACACAGTTATCTTTACAAAAAAATTTGTTTTTGGGCAAACCATGTACCAAGTTATTTTTAACCATTTCATTCATGGCTTTAAAATTAACATGGCATATTCATTTATGCCAAAGAGTTGACTCATCACCATTAGCTTTGGAAAAAAAGCATGATACTTCACCTAGTAGGAAAGCATTGTTCACATCCAGCTTGTACATATCCCCTCTCCTGGGAGATCTAAGAAGCACAAATTCCTGAGTATTTTTCATCCCGGGTTTGAGGATAATGCACTCATGTTTTGTGAAGAGCATTTGGTGCTTTTGATCACAGAATTGAGAAACACTAAAGAGATTATGTTCAAGCTGTTTGACAAAGTTTACTTTGTCAACTTTTAACTTACCATTAGATACAGTACCTCCACCAGAAATATCCTACTGCTTCACCTCCAAACTGAACAGGACCTCCATCAAAATGTTCAAATTATTATAGGATAGATGTGTTCCCTATCATGTGCTTGGAGCATCCACTGCCCACAATCCATACATTTGCATTCTTGTTATGTAGATGTCCCTGCTCATAAGGTGAAATGATTAGTTACTATTGGAGCCCAAGCCTTGTTGGTCTTGAGCTTGTTAAGACCTGGATGTCTCAGGAAATATGATATAAGGCCTAGAAAAGGATGATGGTTGTTAGGGGTAGTTCAGGTACAATTGGGCCTGGGGAGTTCTTGAACCTTCAGCAGCATGTAGAGCATTGCTGACAGGAATGTTTGAGTTTCTGTTCATCTGATGGCCTTTCTGAGTTTCCATCTCCATACGGTATCCATCAAGGATTCCATATAGTATAGTTATAGTGAGAGTGTTAAGATTCTCAGTTCTCTTGATTGAGACATAGTAAAAAGTCCATTCATGAGGAAGTGCACTCATGAATTTTCTTGTTATGTATTTTTTCTCAAGAACCACTCCCATAGACTGAAGAGAGGTGATCAAGTCCATGTACCTGAAGTATTGTTGACTCAAGATCTCACCAATAATTTATGTGAAGTTTTCAAACTTCTACTTCGGCATATCTTTCTTGGACTCCTTGGAATCAGTAGAACCAGATTACATCAACGTCAAGGCACCAAATAGATCTTTGGCAGTCCCACATTCCTAAAAGCCTACTATTATGGAGCTTGTATAGCCGTAAGCAACACAGTCATAGCTTTGCAGTTGATGTCCATTTTCTTGGAGTCTTCATCAGAGTAGTATTCAACAGCCTTCTCAATCATGGCATTATTACAAGCTGGGATTCCACCTTTGGCTTATAAGGACCATGAGTAACTGATTTCCACATTCGGTTGTCTTGATACTTGATAAAGCCTTCAATGTGTTTGCACTATGCTCTAAAATTATCAGGAGTGATAATTGGACCCTTGGTCATGGTTCCAATCTCAGACTCAGAAAATTTATGGTTAAGAGCCATTTGAGTGAAGTGAGTAAGTGTAATGAAACAAGAGTGATTTAGGATGGTTCACAATCAAGAGCCTAAAATGCTCTAATACCAATTACAGCGTCGGTGTTAGTTGTCACACCCCAACCTTGACGGCGGAAACGTCGAGATGTGAGGGTTACGATTGTTCACAGCCACATAACGCTATTTATTAAATCCAAATATATTAATCATAAGATTCAATTGTAACATTACAAGCAAAAGTTTCAACAAAGAATACATCATGTACAAATGCTACAAATAACATGATCATCCATTTTATCTCTAGGTCCAATCCTAGATGTGATAAGCTTCAAAGAGTAGAACACATACTTGAGGTATTCCTGAAACATGTTAAAAATAAAAGGTCAACATAAAAATGTTGGTGAGCATTCCATAGTTTTTAATACATAGATTATATAAAAGATGGCAATTCAAGTCATAAGTTAGTGAATAAAGTGATTAGGGATGTTATGAACAATGCAACAATCAAACCTCGACAAAGTTTTACAAGTCTCAAACGTTTACAAGATTATACGATCAGCTAAGTGTACTTGGATCAACCAAAGCAGGCTTGTCTGGCCCATAGATCTATGACTTCGCTGGGCTAGCAATAGTTAATGATTGTACATATAACGCCATAACATGGTAACCACAAAAGTTCAACTAACCACAACTTTGAATTGATGAATTGCCATAAAGATTACAAGTCTCAAATAAGTTTACAAGTGCAATGATAATAAATTAACATGTTTCACCCCAAAGTGTGAAAATAAGCAAAAAGGGGTATGGAAATACTCACATGATCAAATAAGTATAGAATGACGATTAATAAGAAATGTAATAAGCAGTGATCCAATGTAGTTCTTCACAAGGCACCTAAAATTATATTTATATATATATACACATTTTAAGTTAACAATTAGATTAACGTTTTAATGCGAACTAGGTTTTTGATAGAAATTTGGGGACCTTTATAAATAATTACAACTAGTTAGAGAAAATTATGCATATATTATAGTCTAAAACGTATCTTTCATAACATTTTAAAAAGATTTAAAGCCTTTATAAAATTTGAGAATTATAAAATGTAGATAAATTCTATCATGATTAATCCACCTTTAAAATAATTAAAATAATGTAATGATTTAAATTATTATCTAAAATCTTATTTATAAGAATAACTAAACACTATATTTGTTGATAAAATTTGTTAAAGTATTTAAAAAATAATAAAATAAATTTACAGAAAGAAATAATTAACTTTAAAAATAAACAAAAGTTTTAAAACCAATTTTTATAATTTTTAGAAAGGAAACTAGTTTCAAATGAAGGCTAAAAACCTTAAAAATAAAACATGGGGTCCCCCGGATTCGAACCGGGGACCTCTTGTTTAACCTCCTCCAATCTTACCGCTGAACCAAGGCTCTCAGCCGCGGTAATACTCAGTTCCAAATTGTTTTAAGTTAAATCGTTAATATGCCCCCAAATCCAAGAACCCTAGAATCGGGTGAATCCCAAATTGAACCCAAGTTTGTTGTTGATAATGAAATCAAACATAGGGCTTTTGTTTCCAAAGTGAAATCGAGATTATAACAATGTTAATTACCCGTTTTGGTTCGAATTGATGATATGAACAATTGAAGAACAAGTCACGGTCGAAGATGCACAAAGTATGACCATCCTTCAATGATAATCGAATTAAACTTGTGGGAAGCTTCTACGATAGACGATGATTGAAAGCCCTTTGTAAATTTCAGGATATAGGGTTCGAATAATGGTGTTCGAGTAGTTGCAGGTTGCGATGAGAAGGGGTGCTTCGAACCCGATGTATAGTTTGGTTTCAGGTAAAATTGAGAGTTCTAATGGTTTAGGAATTGATATTCGGTTGATTAGGTGAAGTTAATTAGATTATTATGAGCGTTTAATGGCCAAACGGCTATGGACTTTAAGGTGAAACGGTTATCCATTCGATTGGGTTGTAACCGATGATTTAAGCCAATTAAAGTGTGTGTTTAAGTTCGAGACACGTTCACGAGACGATTTGGAACTATTTGGTATCAAAATTGGGTGATTTATGTGCGTTTTTGGACCCTGCCGGAAGGGTGCCGGCGAGTTGGCCGGAGTTGGGTGGCCGGACTCGCGGTTGGGGGAATGGTTTGGGTGTGTAAATTAAAATTTACACTTTGACCCCTTGAATTTTCCTTTTATTAACATTTCATGTTTAAACTTTAATATTTAAAGTTTCTAAATTGACAAAAACAACCCCCTAACTTAATTAATTTAAGTTTTTAACTCTTACAAGTTTAATATTTCACAAGTTATTATTATTATTATTATTATTATTATTATTATTATTATTATTATTATTATTATTATTATTATTATTATTATTATTTATTATTATTATTTTTAACAAAAAGAGCAAATGTCGAAATTTCTTGCATAATTACAAGTATTAGTTTTATTATTATAAAAATCATATTTATCAAGATTATTATACTTGATGTTAAGTTTTATAATAATAATAAACAAACGTTTTAAACATTAATAATATTATTTCTATTATTCATTTAATTAATTTGTTAATCACCAAATTAATTATTAAGCATAATAAGTCCTCAAAGTATCGAAATTGACATAAAAGGTCCTTTCAAAACTTAACAAAGTTTACTTTTAATTTAACGAAAATATGAGATGTCACAATCTCCCCAACATAAAAGAATTTCGTCCCGAAATTAAGAATGAACTTAAATGAACAAAAGGAGTTATAATGAAAGGTAAGTGTACAACGGCCAGTGATAGACATTTGATTACGGATGAAATGTTTCACTTTATGGAACCTTACAAGTCTCTTGACATAATGTATGCCAACTTGAACTCTTCCAGTGAAATACGAGACGTTTTGAGATGAAACGTTGGAAAAACGATGACGAGTTACCGTGGTATGTTAGACTTATAAGCCATAATTTCTAGAATATAATTTCGTAGTAAAATGATGTCTAAAAAAATCAATAAAAGACCAACGATGATAAGAAAGGTTAACCGTTGGGATTTAAGAATCCCAAACGTCACTATATGAAACGATCTTAACGCATACCTTGTGAATATGTATTTCTCCTTTGACCAACCATCGGTCTAAGAATAATACGATATGCGAAGATTTTGGGATAAGTTTACAACGATGATTAGGAACATGGCTGTAAGGATTCCTTAAGTCTGATGCAACCCAAAACATCCAATTTGTCTCTGTAACATGCTACTAAGTACTGAAGTAAAGAATGCTTCGGAAGTTTTACACAATGCACTAGAAAATACTCTAAGTGTAAAATCTTCCGAAGCCAAGACCAATATCTTCCGAAGCCAAACATGAAGTCTTCCGAAGCCTCAGAGACAAAGTCTTCCGAAGCTTCAACCTATGAAGACAGATTTCTTCCGAAGACTTTTAGTATACATGCTTTATCTGATGTACTGTTCCATAAAGCACCTTTTCCACTGCATCTCTGTAAAGTCACCAACTTACGTGAGTTGGTGAAAAGGTCCATGCTTTTGGTAACTGTACATTGAGGTCTTGAGTCTGTAACTTTCTACTTTATGTACTATATCCTTTTTGTAATAGATAAGGATGTGAACTATGGCATGTCATAGTCACAAGGTCAAAAGGCAGATATGCCTTTTGATCCTACAATTGATTTTGTTAGTGTCTAGTCAATTGTATCCAGCTGCCTTTCAAAGTATAGCCGGCTGTAGGTTGTAGTATAAGTATTCCAAGTTCTTGTATCTTTCTTTATGCTTTGTAACACTTGTAAAAGAACTTGAGAAAGCAATATACTGCCTCCTTGAAACCCAACTCTCTTGTTCTGTCTCTTTACTTTACTTGTGTTCTTTGTATCAACTTGGTTAATCCAGTTTACTGTTTGATCAAAGTTTAGTTGCTCTCCTCATTGTGTTATTGTGTTGTAATTTGTTCAAGCCCTTAACGGTCCTGCAATTGGTATCAGAGCTTTCAGGCTCTTGATATAAGATCTCACCATCTTAAGATCCCTCACACACACAAAACTAAACTGTCCAAATGGCATCCATCTCAAAGACTGATATGGAGACTGGAACCATGAACAAATCCCCACTGATCACTCTTGATGATTTTGACACCTGGTGTATGAGAATGGAAGGTTTCATCAGGTCTCTTGATTCAAGAATGTGGAAATCTGTTGAGAATGGACCTTTCATACCCAGCACTCCTTCTGCTACTGGTGCTGGTATGATTCCAAAAGATGTGGCCAACTACTCAGATGAAGATAGAAAAAGAGTAGAGATTGATAGGAAGGCCATGACTGCTCTTCAGACTGCTCTCCCAAACTCTGTATAAAGAGGCTTTAAGAAGTGCAAAACAGCTAAACAGCTGTGGGATGCACTGAAGCTGATGTATGAAGGCTCCTATGAAGCCAAGGAGAACAAGAAGGATCTCCTGAAGCAGCAGTTTGAAAACTTCACCTTCAAAGCAGGTGAAACCATGACTCAACAATACTTCAGGTATGTTGAGATAGTGGATACCCTAGTGGATGGAGGAGTTCCTCTTGAGAACAGGGACATTGTAAGGAAGTTCATGTCCTCACTTCCTAGGCAATGGACACTATTGTGTGGTGATCAAGAGAACTGAGAACCTCAAAACTCTTACTCTCATAGAGTTATATGGGATTCTCAGTAGATACCAGATGGAGATGAACATGCAAGGTTCATCTGGCAACTCCAACAATCAAATGGGTTCAGCCCTTCATGTGGTTGAAAGGGATAGCATAGAACCCCAACATCATCTCATATGCTACCCTACAACTCACAAAAGGGTCCTTTCATCACCTTCCCGGAGACACCCAGGGAGAACTTTACTCAAGGAAGCCCATTCCAAGAGACAAGTTCTTCTCAAGCCTTTGTGTCTACTGATGAAAGCTGTGGGAACTCTCTCTTCACTCTTGAAGACCTGGATTGTATCCATCTAGATGACCTGGAATACATGGAGATAGTTCAGCAGATGGCTCTCCTCACTCACAGAGCCAAGAAGTTCTACAAGAGAACAGGAAGAAGATTTCCAAGCAATGCTACCAGTGGAAAGTTTGGGCTGGATAAAAGCAAAGTTAAGTGTTACAACTGTAAACTTATGGGCCACTTTGCTAGGGAGTGTAAGGCACCTAAAACAAATGGGGGCCAAACACAACCCAGACCAAACTACACTGAAAAAGCCCCTCAGAATGAGAAGCCAAAGCAACATGTTGTTGTTGCTGTTGAAGAGGGAGGCTTTGACTGGAGCTTTCAGGTGGAAGATGCTTCTCCAAAGCAAGCACTGATGGCTGACCATGATGAAGCCAAGGTATTGGAACATCTCTGTACTCCTGAATGCATTGCTAAAGTAAATAGATACAGGTCCTACAACTTAGAGATGAGATCTGATCTTGAGTCATTAAACATATTAAAATCTGATTTTAGAAAGTCTGAAAATGATTACAAGTTAAAGATAGAGGACTTAGAGAAAACCATTTCAGTACTAAAACATGAACATACAGATTTTAGAACTCAGATCCAAGATCTCATAACTAAGTTGACTGAGTGCCAGGCTGAGCTTGTGATCAGCAAAGCCAAGGCAGAGAAGAGTGTTCTTGAAGAAGAGACCTTCAAAAACATGATATCCTCATCCCTGCACAACAAAGTATGCTATCAAAATAGACAGGGACTGGGATCAAATGAGATAGCTCCTCCACACACAATCTTGTTCTGTCTCTTTACTTTACTTGTGTTCTTTGTATCACCTTGGTTAATCTAGTTCACTGTTTGATTAAAGTTTAGTTTCTCTCCTCATTGTGTTGTTGTGTTGTAATTGTGTTCAAAGCCCTTAAACGATCCTGCAATAGGTAAAAACAAGGTGTTAAAACAAAAATTCGTACGTTGGATATACAAATATAGTTAAATTTTATATATAAATATAAAATACATATATAAATCATATATAAATTACTTATATTTAATTACATATATAAATATAGTTAAATCCGGTCCAACCGGTCCGACCACCAAACCAGTAAGGCGTTCGGTTCGACGTCCGATCCGGTTCTGAAAACATTGCATTTGTCAGTTTCTTAAACTTTAATTTTTATATATATTTTAATCTACTACTTTTACAAAGAAGAAGACTGAGCTGCTGTGTACCACTGCTGCACAGCCTGGACCATCAAACTCCAAGAACAGTTCACAGCCCAAAAGAACTGTCTCAGCATCTACCAAGATGAAGGTGGAGAAGGGATGTGACCAAAGCCAGTCTTGCTCTTAAAAGGAGACTCCTTTGAAGAAGAAAATGTTATGTGTCATGTGTGAAAGTACCTCTCACATTGCTAAGGATTGCCCTATACAATCCTAAAAGTACTATCCACATAACCAATACAAAGACTTCAAAGAGTCTCAAGAAGATTCAAACTTCGGAAGGAAAGTCTGTTTCCTTCGGAAGCTCCAAATCAAAGAAGAAGGTAAATGGAAAATTACCTTCGGAAGTAAAATTGGTCTCGGAAGAAAGGAGTTCTTCCGAAGCACTGAAGTCTGCTGCAGTGACTGTAGAATCTTCCGAAGGTTCAGTCATCAAAACCTGTGAAGTCCCAAAAGCTTCTAAGGTTTTGAAGGTCAAGTCCAAGACTCCAAAGGTGGTGTGGAAGTCTAAGAAAGACCAAATGACTGAAGTTTTTCCATCAACAACAGCTGAAGATCCCCTAGTACAACCATAGGATCTATTACTGTTGCATTACCTTCTATTACACTTAGTGAGCCCAAGACAAGTAAGGCTTGGGTTTCCAAATGTGACTAATCATTTTCTTTGTGCAGGAACAGCTCAAGACAAGCAGGAATGTCTGGATAATTGACAGTGGCTGTTCCAGGCACATGACAGGAAATAGGTCTCTACTCCATAATTTTGAGAGAATTGATGGAGGACCAGTTGCTTTTGGAGGAGATGAAGGTGGTTACATTTCTGGAAGGGGCAAGGTCACAAATGGTAAGCTCAGCATTGAGAAGGTAAACTTTGTTAAGGAGCTTGGGTACAATCTTCTGAGTGTATCCCAATTTTGTGATCCGAGTCATAACATGCTCTTTATAGAGCATGAGTGCATTGTTCTCAAGCCTGGAGTGCTCATTCCTCATGAGCATATCCTGCTCAAAGCCCCCAGGAAAGGGAACATGTACAAGATGGATTTGCAAGAAACATCTCCCTCTGGAGAAGTTTCATGCTTTCTATCTAAAGCAAATAGTGATGAGTCTTTCCTATGGCATAAAAGAATGTGCCATGTAAACTTTAAGAACATGAATAAATTAAATAAACATGATCTGGTAACTGGAATGCCAAAGAAAGAGTTTACAAGTGATGATTATTGTGTTGCATGCCTGAAAGGGAAGCAACATAAGGTATCTCACAAGCCTAAGGAAAGGAACTCCATCACTATTCCCCTACACTTGTTACATATGGATCTCTTTGGCCCCACCAGTGTAATGAGTCTAGGAAGGACCTCTTATTGTGTAGTGATCACAGATGATTTTACAAGATTCACTTGGGTTTTCTTTCTTAGAACTAAGGATGAAACCCCTGAGATTCAGAAGAATTTCATCTTAAAAGTTGAGAATCAAAGTGATCACAAGGTCAAAACCATAAGATGTGATCAAGGAACTGAATTCAAGAACCAAATCCTTGATACATTTTGTGATGAAAAAGGTATTACAAGATAATATAGTGCTCCCAGGACTCCTTAGCAAAACGGAGTTGCTGAGAGGAGAAATAGGACACTAATTGAAGCTGCAAGAACTATGTTGTCTGACTCTAAACTGCCTATCACCTTCTGGGCAGAGGCAGTAAATACTGCTTGCTATGTGCAAAACAGAGTTTTAGTAGTTAAGACACATGGTAAGACTCCTTATGAACTTTGGCACAAGAGGAAACCTTTCATTGGTTTTCTCAGGTCATTTGGATGTCCCTGCACCATCTTGAATACCAAGGATCAAATTGCCAAGTTTGCTGAGAAATCAGATGATGGACATTTCATTGGATACTCTTCCCAAGCTAAGGCTTATAGAGTATACAATCTCAGAACTAGAATTGTTGAGGAGTCAGCCAATGTGACTTTCAATGAACACACACCCTGTGTGGCTGGTTCTGGTCCTGATTGGCTGTTTGATCTTGATTTAGTTACCAACTGTTTTAACAAATCTTGTGAGAATGTTTCAGGATCTACAGAAAATTTAAATACAGGTGATCCTGATCCAAGATTTGAGCTAGGAAGACCCTCAACTCATACATCTTCAGCTCCAGTTGGAACTACTTCAGCAAATGAGGTCTCTATCAGCACTACAATAACAAATTCTGCTGATACATCTGGTATGCCTTCAAATTCCAGCTCAGAGGCTCCTCAACCAGATAAAGATACCTCAATTGTAGAAGACAACAATGGTGATGGTAATAGTGATCAGGAATTTCTTGATGCTAATAACCACACCATAGATGACAACATCAATGATGTCACACACTCATTGGATCAAGTTAATCTTGATAAGTGTGATAATGTGTGTTTACTGGTTTAGACTTGGTGTTCATCAAGGTCTCAGGTGGTGGTGGAACCACTTTGTAGCCTAATCCCTCCCCATTATTCCTTTCTCTCACTAAGTGTTGAACTATGTGTGAAGAACTAGTCCAACTATGCAGTTTCTGTTTTAAGGAATTAACTTCTACTTCTAGAACTGCCTTTTGTTTCTTAGTGTCCTCTAGGGAGTTTAGATAGTACCTAATGTCATTTGATTGATTAAAGGCAACTACTTCGGTTTCCCTAAGTTGTTTAGTCAATAGGTCTATCTTTTCTTTATAACTATGCTCATTTTGTTTTAGAACTCTATTGGCCTCAGTGCATAGTTGTAAATCCTTTACTAAGTTATCATTGTGATCTAATAACCTAGCAAATTTTTCATCAATGCTATTCCTAAACATATCACAGTTAGAACAAGCATGATTATTAAACATTTGGTCAGTTGTACTTACCTGTATTGTTTCAGAAGAGTTGGCCATCAACGCAGCATCAGACGTCTCTGGTTCTGGTGATTCTGACTTTTCTGTATCTGACGTGGAAGTCTCCTCCTTTGGTATGTAACTGACTTCAGCTCCAGTTGTTTCTTCACTGTGTGACATCGCTATATCAACTGCTAAATCACCTTCACTCGCAGAATCATCATCAATATCTTCAACACTGGCAATGTTAGATTCTGGGGAGACAAATCTAAAACTCCAGTCCTGTCCTTCATCATCATGAGCAGTCAAGGCTTTTGGGTCCTTGTTTGATGAAGTAGAACTAGAGGCTTGCTTGTCTTGGCGAGTAGAGGATGAGAACGGGTTCCCATTACCCGTCTTCTTTGGCTTGACACATTCCCTCTTGAAGTGCCCTTTCTCTCCACAGTTGAAGCAGGTCACTTTGCTCTTGTCAAAACCAAATGTAGTATCCTTAGTAGCTATCAAATTTTGTCCCGTCTTCTTAACAAACTTCTTCGCCCTTCGGACAGCGCTAGCTAAGGCCCACATTATATCCATTCTTTCAAGCTCCATTTCATCTACCTGCTCGTAGTCTTCATCTGCCAAGTGACAGTTTCCAATCTTCCCAGCCACAAGTCCATCATATGAATGAACTACTCTGCGCGAGAAGATCCATATGCTCTCGTGCTACTTCTACAGTCACATTACCGAGGTTCTCGGTCTTCAATTTAGTAGCACTTGCTTCTGATCCAATATAATGGGTACATGACGACCCTGACGTGTCTGATCCAGAAGGAGAAGCATGTGAAGGACCTGACGAGCTAGACACAAATGCTGTCTGGAGAGGTGCTCCAGTTGTCTTAGCTTGAGGCGTGGCATTGTATAAAGCTGGGTTTTGTGTATATGACGACTTCTGTGCTCTATACTTCATCCTTAGTGCTTCTTCACGCAGCCTGAGAATAAAGTCATTTATATCCAGCTTTTAAGTATACCATTCTGTCTAAGATTAGACACGAATGAAGCCCACTTATCAGGCAATCCATCTGCGAAGTTGCTTACTTTCTCTTCCATAGTTGTTTCCACTCCATGTGTATGCAACTCGCTCATCAAATGGTAGAATCTGTCTATGACTTCATCTAAACTCTCGTTACCAATCGATGAGAAGTTATCGAATTCCTTCTTTAACTCCTTTGCCTTGATTGCCTTTAACGATGCATTCCCATCATACCTTTTCTCTAGCTCATCCCACAGTTTCTTGGACTGTTTGTTCTCTGATACTGGTGGAATATGTCCTTGGGGATCGACTGAGTTATCATCGCATAAACTCTTTTCTCTGCATTATACTTTACTTTCTGTGCGTCAGTCATCCCACTTAACGTTAATTTTACTCCATCAGCTCCCACCGGTGTACTATACCCAACCTCGATAGCTTCCCACAGATTAGGATCTACTCCATTAAGGTAGATCTCAAAACGTTGTTTCCAGTGAGGAAACTCATCTAAAGTCAATAGCTTTGGTGGTTTATTGTGAATACCCACCTCACTCTCAAGCAGCAGCAGGTTCTGAATTCTTGAGTCCTTCCCAGCAGTAAAGGCTGACATCTGATCTTCCATGGTTAATAAACTTAGAGTCTAATCAAATCAACTTTAACTGATGCGACTGAAGGATGCGAATGGTCTTATCGTGCGTATGAACTCTGCGATTGGTTCAATCGTGCGACTGAACAGGGCGAATGGTTCAGTCGTGCGAATGAATATGGTGCGTATGAGCTATGCGAACGAACGGTTCAGTCGGCCGAATGAGGGTGCGACTAGGTCCAGTCGTGCGAATGAACACTGCGAATGAGTCTAGTCGTGCGAATGGGTCACTCGTGCGACTGAAGCTGCTGTTTTTCAAAATTTTCTAGGTTTGACTGGTTTCAGCCGTAAAAATTCGAAATTTTGCAAGTCCAAATCGTCTAAGTCCGTAGAACTGAACTTCGATGAGCAGGGAACGTCCAAGATCACTTTTGATGCAAAAGATTGCGTTTTTCGTGCAAAAACACAAACTTTTATGCAATCTTGATTGAATCAACACGAAATCAAGAGCCAAGCTCTGATACCACTTGTTAGGACCTGGTATTTGAAAGAATACCGAGTGATTGCGTGTTAAACCACTCAAATAGTGCGGAATCCTATTTGATTGGCGATCCAATCAGTGAGAACACACGATGAATCAATCAAGAATTGAAATCAACGTCAGAAATCGATTAGGAACCGATCTGATGTGTTCTATGAACTTGGAGAACGATTTGGAAGGCTTCTGGACGGCTAGGGTACGTCTGGAATCGTAATGGGATGAATGCTTACGTTTTCCCACGAATTGGGTCTATTTATAGGTTAGTATTGTTCAATCGTGCGACTGGGCCATAAGTATGGTTCAGTCGTGCGATTGAACCATGCGGTTGATCCATCCGCACGACTGAGTGTTCAGTCGTGCGATTGAGTCAATCTATGTGTCAATCATACGACTGATTCAGTCTCCTGTCTCAATCGTGCGATTGAGTCAATCGCATGAAGTTATTCATGCGTGTGGTCCATTCGCATGGGCCATCCGCATGAGAACTTCATTAAGTTATGTTTGAATGTTTTAATTAATATAACATAATGTGCTATCATTCAAACAATCATAAACCCATCAATTCAATCACAACTCTTAATGAAATATTAACATTACAAGTAACAACCAGTTCATATCATTTCATTAATCGATTACAATTACATCATAATCAGCAACAAGTTCAATTACATCCAATCATGATCAAGTTAATCATGTATCAACAATGTGGAGGGTGAATCATCTATGCCAGATCTAAATTTCTCAAATTTGGATCTTTCTCAACAACTTGCTGTGATCCCTCAGCTAAGGATCCACAGTCTCACCCCACCACAAACATCATTGGAGATGTTGTCACAGGGGTAAGAACAAGAGGACAAACCCATGAAGCAAATGTTTGTCTTCACTCTTGTTTCTTATCTCAGATAGAGCCAAGAAAGTTGATGAAGCTCTAAAGGATGGAAGTTGGGTTGAAGCTATGCAACAAGAGCTGCTTCAATTCAAAAGGCAGAAAGTTTGGAACCTTTGTCCTCTTCCTCATGGGAAGACTACCATTGGAACCAAATGGGTTTTTAGGAATAAGAAGGATGATAGAGGAATCATCATCAAGAACAAGGCAAGACTAGTTGTTCAAGGATACACACAAGAAGAAGGGATTGACTACACTGATGTCTTTGCTCCTGTAGCAAGACTAGAAGCTGTTAGGATATTCCTGGCATTTGCTGCATCCAAGAACTTCAAGGTCTTTCAACTTGATGTAAAGTGTGCTTTCTTATATGGAGTGATTGATGAAGAGGTTTATGTCAAACAGCCACCTGGTTTTGTAGACCCTGATCATCCTGATTATGTCTGCAAGCTTGACAAAGCTCTTTATGGGCTGCATCAGGCACCCAGAAAGTGGTATGAGACACTGTCTGAGTATCTTTGTAAACATGGATACAGGAGAGGTACTATAGATGGAACTCTCTTCATCAAAGGACAGGGAAATGACTTATTGCTAGTTCAAGTATATGTAGATGACATCATCTTTGGTTCAACTAATCCAAAGCTCTGCAAAGACTTTGAGAAGCTGATGAAAGACAGATTTGAATGAGTTCAATGGGAGAACTCAATTTCTTTCTGGGAATTCAAGTGAAGCAGTTGAAGATGGCATCTTCATAAGTCAGTCAAAGTATGTTCAAGACATACTCAAGAGGTTCAACATGACTGATTGTAAGATTGCTAAGACACCCATAGCCAGAAACCACTCCCTTGGACCTGATCTTGAGGGGGAGTGTGTAGATGAACATTTATACAGGGCTATGATTGGGTCTCTTATGTATCTTACAGCTAGCAGGCCTGATATCATGTTTGCTACATGTATTTGTGCAAGATATCAAGCCAACCCTAAGATGTCTCACTTAATCACTGTGAAAAGGATTTAAGATACCTCAAAGGTGCTTCAACACTTGGTCTATGGTATCCAAAGAATCCTAACTTCAATCTGTATGCTTATACAGATAGTGATTATGGTGGTTGCAACATGACTGCAAAGTCTACATCTGGGGGATGTCAATTCCTTGGTGGAAGGGTTGTCTCATGGCAATGCAAGAAACAATCCTGTGTGTCTGCATCAACTGCTGAGGCTGAATACATTGCTGCTGCAAGCTGCTGTGCTCAAGTGCTTTGGATTCAAAATCAGATGCTGGACTATGGATTTAACTTCAAGAGACTCCTATCCACATAGACAACAATAGTGCTATCTCTATCACTGAGAACCCTGTGCAGCACTCAAGGACCAAACACATCAACATCAGGTATCATTTAATAAGAGATAACTATGAAAAGGGATTAATTAAACTAGTCAAAGTTCATACAGATGAACAATATGCTGATCTGTTTACAAAGCTTTTGATGAACAGAGATTTAAATATCTGATATCAGCTATTGGGATGATTAACTTTGAGTAGACTTTTCTTAAAACTAATTCTAATTATTTCTTCTTAAAATATGTGTGTCCTAAGTTGTCTAGTTCATCACTTTCATAAGCTCATGTTTTCTTTGGATGTAAAATTCTTTTTGAAGACTTTCCTTAGATTCTTGAAAATTTTGATACTTCGGAAGATAAAATTTTATCTTCGGAAGAAAATCATGTCTTCAAAATAAATAACTGTCTAAGAGATTTTACCTTCGGAAGAAGTCTAAATCATCTTCCGAAGCTTAAATTCTTATCTCAGACACTTATTTGTTTTTAAGGACTTTTTCCTTCCGAAGCAAAATTAACTCTCGGAAGCTTTGTTTATTCTTATACAAAGCATTCAAGGGTTTATTTCTCTTCCGAAGCATAAATTTTCAAGACTCTCAGGAAAATCTTCCGAAGCCATTTTAGCTTCGGAAGCTTTTTCATTAAAACTTCCGAAGACAATTTACCTTCGGAAGCTTTTCGAATTCCAAGAAAACTACTTTTTGAGCAAAAGTAAACTACTTTTTCAGAGGTGGGACCGACTTCCGGATTTCAAAGTTTATCCTCTTTCATTAACTTTGGTTCAAATCCTTTTCACATAAATACCCAACGGTTCCCCCTCTTTCTCACTATCTTCCTCAATTCTACTATTCCTCAACCTAATTCTCTAAACCGCCTTTGCTTTCTACCTTTCTTCACCCTTAAGCTTCTGAAATGGCCAACCTTAACCGCAGAAACAACCCAGATTTCTCCATGCAACTTCACAGGCAACATAATCAAGTTGCTCTGTTAAGCTCTGAGAAAGATGCAAGTTTCTCAGAGATTTGCCAATTCTTAACTCTATCCAACTATTTCACCTCCCTGACCATTGATCCTACTCTGTATGAGGATCATTTGCTTGAATTCTGGAAGACCTGCCAAGAGGTCATTATGGATGGGGAGAAGGCACTGTCTGCCACAGTGCAAGGGAGGACAATCTTCATCACTCCGGCCATCATTAACCATCATTTGCAGCTGGATGATGAAGAAGGTGAGTTGTCCTTCCCAAAGGAAGCTGTTAATCATTCCTTTGAGCAGATGGGCTATGAGGGAGATTTCTCTGTAAAGACCTTCAGGAAAGGGAAGGTCTCATCCCAGTGGAAATACCTGCTCCATGTGGTTATCCACAGCTTATCAAACAAGCATGGTGGGTGGGACCAGATTCCTGAGGATCTCTCCTTTATAGTTCATGGAATGGTTCAGGGGGTCAAGTTCAGGTATTCTCAATTTGTTTATACTAATTTACTTGCAAACTTGGACTCCTTAGAGTATTACATGTTTCCTAGATATGTTCAACACATTCTCAACTGTGAACTGGGCTCACAGTTGAGGGAAACAAGTAATATTCTTAAATTGGGACAGATGAAGCCCGGCATCTTTAAAATAATGAAGAAGCCAACTGTAGGCTTCTCAGGGGTAGAAACAGCCCTAGTCCCAAAAATGTTAGAGCTCATTGCTCAAGGTGACAACCTAGCAACACAAGCTAGTGTTGAACCCACACCTTCTTTTTCTTTACCACTAAAAAGACCACAAATCACCCTCACCTACCAAAGAAAATCCAAACGAACCCCTGCTCAGGCTATTGAGTCTGTGCAGGTCCCCATATACTCAACCTTACAGGAGGAAGTGGACACTAGAGCTCCCACTTCCCCTGAGGAGCAAACCACTCCCATTTCTTCACCTATCAGGGCTGAGGTTCCTCATGCTCACCCTGATGAGCTCACAAGCCCAACAGCCTTAAGCCTTCACTCTGAGTCTCAACACTCAAGTGAACAACCTTCAGGGGACAGTTACCATCCCCAGCCTTTAGATCTCAACCAACCAATTCCCAACCTATCCTTCTATACTGATGAAGACTTAGGATTCAGTGAGTACCATGAGTCTCTCTTCTCCTCCCCTACTCAAAGAGAGATGAGTACCTCTGACTCTCCTCAGTCTATCCCACATCAGTCACCTGTTACTGAGGTGGACACTTCTGAACATGTTCAGGATGTCCATATGGAAGAGGCTCTCACTTTTGAAAGTGATTACATCATTAAGACCTCAACCATGGCAACTCAGCCCACTGGCATCTCAACTGAGGTTGCTAGTGAGCAGAGGAAAACCAGCAGCCAAGAACCTCAAGCTGGTGGTGAGAGAGAGGACTTTGGTCCAATCATCTCATCCCCCAATGATTCTTCTGATGAAGAAGAGGGGAATTTGAGACTAAAGGTGCAGAAATGTCAAAAACATGCTCCTATTTAGTCTCTAAGGTTAGTCACTTGGAATCTCAGGTGACTACCTTACAAACAGGGTCAATGATCAGCAACTTCAGATTTCATATCTAAGGAAAAACTAGCTGGGAGACCTTTAAGGAGAGCTCAACCAGGAACACAAGAACCTGTGGAAGTGATTGACTTATCCTCCAGCTCACCTATGCAAGTGGGTGATGCTACCAAAAAGGGGGAGAAAGTTATTGCAACCACAGAACCTGGGGTTCTTCACAGAGAATGGACATAGAGGACTCACCATCCTCACTTGCTGTTGTGCATTCTCAGCAACTTCCTCAAGTTCACATTAATGTGGACTCTATAGACTCTATCATCAGGAGTCTCTTTGAGGAAGGTATACCAAGGGCTGTCTCATCTCCACCACAAGGAACTGCCAACTACATCATAAGGTGGAGGTATGATGATGACAGAAGAGCCCTTATCCTTCACAGAGTTCAAGGGCAACAAGAAGTTTTTGATTTTCAAAGCCTGAACTTCTATGAAAGATTGGATCTAGTCAACATGCCACTTGTCAATCCAAGCAATTCAAGACAAGCTGACAGATTGGCTCAAAGAATCCAAGATAGATCCTTGCAGAGTTCACTCTAAGAAGGAGACTTAGGCAATCAGGCAATGTCATCGGTCAACTGGATGTTGAGGTGGACCCTAAGATTAGTTTCATAGGGGAAACCTTGACTGAAGGCCCAGTGGCAGAACCTGAGACCCCTGTCTCATCATCAACAACTGCTGCAGAGGTTCAAACTCCTCTGAGACACCTGCTGGTGAAGGTGTTTCTCAGCCTCTCTCTGGCCAGAGCATGGAAGCTACACCAAGCAATGAAGGCCAAGCCTCATCCACCCTGAGTCACAAAGGTCTGTTGGTGACAAAGGGAAAAGGATAATGACTCCTGAGGAAATTGAGGAGGAAGAGAGAGAGAGGAAAAGGAAGCTAAGGGGAGAAAGTTCCTCTGGGTCATCTAGCTTTATGCAAGCTGCAATCAGGGCTGCCCCCAGACCAAATACTCAGATGATGAGTTGAGGGCAGTCAGGATTACCTATTTACAGACCAGGAACTATGATATTGATGAAATCATCTCCCTCCCCTTAGAAGAATTAAATGAACTGGCTGACATGGAAGTGTCAAGAGAGATGAAGAAAAAGAGGATGCAAGGCTACTTCTCCAATTCAAAGAGGAGAAGAGACAGAAAAGACTCTACAAGCATGCTCCCACTCTCTCTCCAGTTCAAGAAAGTCCTGCACAGGAAGATGTGGCTCCACAAGAACCTCAGGTAGACAAAGAAGAAGATAGGATCAAGATGATCAACTACCTGAGTGCCACAGGCTTCTATCAGGCAGATGCACTTCTTCCCTTGTCCTATGACTTCATTGAGTTTGAGTACCTAAAGCAACTTGAGCTTGAGCTAGTCAAAGAAAGAAAGACAACCAAAAGGAAGCTAAGGGAAGAAGCTGCAAAGTCAAGAGCCATCATTCAAAAGAGTGTAAAGAAGTCTGCTGACAGACAAAGGATGATGAGCTTCTTGAAGCTATATGGATTCTCCGGAAGGAGACTTGGCCCTATGTCTCTATCCACAATGGATGAGCATATAAGGGTGATCAAGCAGAAGATTAAGAGTGGTAAACTGATTGACTTGCACTCTCTTCCAAGTCAAGTCCCACCTGAAGTGGAGGTTAAGTTTGAACAACCTGAGACACCTCAACCGAACCTCCAGCTGAGCCTCAGCAAGCTTCATCTTCTGATCCAAGGCAGGGTCAAACTCCCTCTCCTTCTGAACCTGTGAGGGAGGAACACCCAACTGAGAAAGACAAGGATGATCAACAAGGTGCTGCAGACCAGTCTTCTCAGTTAAAGTCATCTAAGAGGAAGAAGAGAATGGCTTCTAAACCAAAGTCAAAGAAGAAGAAGCCTAAGTCATCTACCTCTACACCTCAGGCTGAGTCAGATCAACCTGAGGAAGTGCATGATGAGGCAGCCCAATCAACTCCTATGCAAGTGGCTCCTCTAACAACTGAGACACCCATCTTGTCCTGGACTTACTCTACCAATCCAGAAAGATGGCATGTAATCAGAGATCAAGGTGTTGAGAATGTCTACCTGGCAAGACATAATCAACTTACCTCTGCATGATCTCTTTGAGATGAGAAGATACTATGAAGGTCTTGATGATCCTGACCATCTAATGAAGAAAGGAATGGTCATGATTGTACTGAAGACCACCAACATCTGAAGATCTTCTAAGTGTTTTGGTAGCATCAGCCTAGGGGGAGTTTGTAAGGATTCCTTAAGTCTGATGCAACCCAAAACATCCAATGTGTCTCTGCAACATGCACTAAGTACTGAAGTAAAGAATGCTTCGGAAGTTTTACACAATGCACTAAAAATACTCTAAGTGTAAAATCTTCCGAAGCCAAGACCAATATCTTCCGAAGCCAAACATGAAGTCTTCCGAAGCCTCAGAGACAAAGTCTTCCGAAGCTTCAACCTATGAAGACAGATTTCTTCCGAAGACTTTTAGTATACATGCTTTATCTGATGTACTGTTCCATAAAGCACCTTTCCGCTGCATCTCTGTAAAGTCACCAACTTACATGAGTTGGTGAAAAGGTCCATGCTTTTGGTAACTGTACATTGAGGTCTTGAGTCTGTAACTTTCTACTTTATGTACTTTATCCTTTTTGTAATAGATAAGGATGTGAGCTATGGCATGTCATAGTCACAAGGTCAAAAGGCAGATATGCCTTTTGATCCTACAATTGATTTTGTTAGTGTCTAGTCAATTGTATCCAGCTGGCTTTCAAAGTATAGCCGGCTGTAGGTTGTAGTATAAGTATTCCAAGTTCTTGTATCTTTCTTTATGCTTTGTAACACTTGTAAAAGAACTTGAGAAAGCAATATACTGCCTCCTTGAAACCCAACTCTCTTGTTCTGTCTCTTTACTTTACTTGTGTTCTTTGTATCAACTTGGTTAATCCAGTTTATGTTTGATCAAAGTTTAGTTGCTCTCCTCATTGTGTTGTTGTGTTGTAATTTGTTCATGCCCTTAAACGGTCCTGCAATGGCTAATAGCAGAAAATGAATCATTCATCCAAAATAACGATCGATGTTTAACGTCATGCCACGGTATACGAATAATTGAAACCGCTACAAGTCAATTTCTCGACCCGTTATCCCACATAAATCAAATTGAATTTTAGTCAATCAGTCTATAATGCACCAATTATCATCATGACAGCTAAGATAAGAGGCACTTAGTGAATGAAAAGTTAAACAGGAGATCCATAGGATCACGAATGTTAGGTCTTGTCATATCTGAAGGTAAGACACTTGGATATATATCAAGTTACGTCTTTTCCTTTATGCCAACCCATGACTACATTTACGAAGGTTTATGAACCTCCACGTCACAATGTAAGTAATAACGAGTCTCGTTAGTCGAACCAAGATAAGTTTTAAGATTTCCAAGGTTAAGGGTTCAAAAGTGATTCAAGAAGTAACGCAAACAATAAGACATGCATTTGTAACCATGTTTTGCAAGGTAACAAATTTCCAATATAGATTGCATACGTAATTTATCAAACCCATAAGTACAATCGAGAACATTCGTATGACTAAAAGACATAACCACAAGTTGATAATGTCTTTATTTAGTAGAAAGATTGTTTAAGAAGACTACCATCACACAATCATGTGTTGATGATATCTCAAAATGAAAGTTGATAAGTAGGGAATAAATGGTTCGATATAGCTAGATCAAATCAAAACATAAGGATAAAGGAAAGAAATCAATTTAAGATTTAAATGCTCCAAGCTTGGAATCAAAATCAACCTAAAGCGATCGGGTCTCCTTTCAAGTTCAGAGATCATGCTTTGGCTTGATAGGTCGAAACACTAACATTGTTTCACCCTGCAAGTTAGTACATGTTTCTCGTCACTTGATTACAACCTTGGTAAGTTGAAGATCAAGAAATGAGAATAGTCATCAAGGTGTGGTTTTCACTCCTAACTTGATAGTGTCTTCTCAAGGTATGACCTCTAACTTACCAATCAAAAAGCTCGATCCCAACTCATTGTTGAGGATCCACAGAAATAAGACGAGGTAACTCACCATTAAGGTAAGGGACATCACTCCTATCTTAACGGTAAAAAAAAACAAAATATAAAAAGATGAACTGCTTCATCAAAATCCAGAATTCACTCTTACTTTGATGAGGTCGTCTCATTTGAACAAATACAATTCATAAAAATGATATTATCATCAAGGTATGGAATTCACGCCTATCTTGATGATTGAGCTTCATAATAACAAGAAAACAATCGAGGATTGACATTTGTCACCAAAGTACGGGTTTCAATCCTATTTTGGTGAGATCATGTCACTCGTGAAATGCAAGTTCCAATAAAATAATTGAAGTCAGTTCTCAAGATAAGGAAATCACCCCGATCAAGAGGATGAAATTTCATAACACACAATTGGAAACCATTTATCGAAACAAATGCAGAATTATCATCAAGTAAGGGAATCACCCCTGTTTTGATGAGATAGAATCATTTAGGAGATACGAGTGTCCTTAGTCATAGGTTGACTTGCAACTCTTGCATCTCCCACGGTACAAACGGTACAAAGTTTGACTTAACAACGAAAGGAAAGGAATATCAATTAGAAATTCGGAAAATTTCAAGTTACATCAATGTAACACAAGGGAAAAATCATACTTACAAGATTTAAGGTCAAAGTTCGAGATAACAAAATTAGGTATGATGATGTTCAAATCTTGAATAGTTTAAATTAGGAAGACGAAATATATGACAAGAATGATTCAACACCACAATGAGATGTGAACATTCAATTTGCATTCGAAAGGAAATACATGGACTTCTCAAGATATGAGGTCAACCATAACCTTATTGAAGGCACGCTTACCTATAAGCGGTCACCCATCTCAAGGGTTTCAAGTCAAATAAACGGATCCAACGATCGAATCAATTTACTATTTTCACCTTGCCTAGACATAGTATCCAAGATGTAGGAATTCCACCTTAAGGCATTGCATGACTTCAATTATGGGACACATTTTTAAGAAGATCTGAAAACCATAAGTATCGATTTAGAGTTTTGAAGACCATTCGGTTTAGATTCCCAATATATTTGGATATATTAAGAGTCATGTACATGTTGGTCAAGGTATAAAATTAGTTACATAAAACGCCCAACGTGTAATGATGTTTAAACGTAGGAGTTGAAATGTAAGATGGGTTTAATATCAACAGGAACATTCTGTATGATAAGAGTGAGAAGATATTAAAGCTTTGGTGATAAACAAGTTCATGGAATCAAGGATTTTTAAGATACAAGAGGATGGTCCCATTTGGTAACGCATTACCATTTGGAATCGTTGACACGTCAAGGTAAATTGACCCATTTGCCTTAGAGACTTGTGTATGTTGACCATAGTTTATCACTCATCCCAGAAATCCCCAGGTAAGCATAACTAGTCTCGCAATGAGATTTATACGATATGCTTGCCTTAGCCCGAAGGCCTTTTGCTAGGAAATCCAGAATACAGGTGTCTATGTGTCACATAAATTTCTTTGGTTCATAAAATCAAAACCTTGATGAGATTTTCATAAATTAGACATAGAGTCTAAGGAATTGAACCCACTATGATAAGTGTAGATTCCACATGTCGTTGAGAATAGGTTTAGGAAGTTCATTTGTCGGGGAGAATCAAAGAGTTAAAGTTAAGTTTAGGAGACAAGTAACCAAGGTATTTAATTATAAGGCACACCTATCTAAGGGCATCATATTGCATAAAAGGCATCCCTAAGTAAATAGCATCATGTGACATGCAACAATAAGTAAACACAAGGTTATAAGGTTCTTTCTACGAGGTTCATGCAACTATAGTCTAGGTCACCATTTCTAATAACCTAAATCCCTATAGTTATGGGCTCTGATACCAATCTGTCACACCCCAACCTTGACGGCGGAAACGTCGAGATGTGAGGGTTACGATTGTTCACAGCCACATAACGCTATTTATTAAATCCAAATATATTAATCATAAGATTCAATTGTAACATTACAAGCAAAGTTTCAACAAAAAATACATCATGTACAAATGCTACAAATAACATGATCATCCATTTTATCTCTAGGTCCAATCCTAGATGTGATAAGCTTCAAAGAGTAGAACACATACTTGAGGTATTCCTGAAACATGTTAAAAATAAAAGGTCAACATAAAAATGTTGGTGAGCATTCCATAGTTTTTAATACATAGATTATATAAAAGATGGCAATTCAAGTCATAAGTTAGTGAATAAAGTGATTAGGGATGTTATGAACAATGCAACAATCAAACCTCGACAAAGTTTTACAAGTCTCAAACGTTTACAGATTATACGATCAGCTAAGTGTACTTGGATCAACCAAAGCAGGCTTGTCTGGCCCATAGATCTATGACTTCGCTGGGCTAGCAATAGTTAATGATTGTACATATAACGTCATAACATGGTAACCACAAAAGTTCAACTAACCACAACTTGCATTGATGAATTGCCATAAAGATTACAAGTCTCAAATAAGTTTACAAGTGCAATGATAATATATTAACATGTTTCACCCCAAAGTGTGAAAATAAGCAAAAAGGGGTATGGGAATACTCACTTGATCAAATAAGTATAGAATGACGATTAATAAGAAATGTAATAAGCAGTGATCCAATGTAGTTCTTCACAAGGCACCTAAAATTATATTTATATATATATACACATTTTAAGTTAACAATTAGATTAACGTTTTAATGCGAACTAGGTTTTTGATAGAAATTTGGGGACCTTTATAAATAATTACAACTAGTTAGAGAAAATTATGCTATATTATAGTCAAAACGTATCTTTCATAACATTTTAAAAAGATTTAAAGCCTTTATAAAAATTTGAGAATTATAAAATGTAGATAAATTCTATCATGATTAATCCACCTTTAAAATAATTAAAATAATATAATGATTTAAATTATTATCTAAAATCTTATTTATAAGAATAACTAAACACTATATTTGTTGATAAAATTTGTTAAAGTATTTATAGAAATAATAAAATAAATTACAGAAAGAAATAATTAACTTTAAAAATAAACAAAAGTTTTAAAACCAATTTTTATAATTTTTAGAAAGGAAACTAGTTTCAATGAAGGCTAAAAACCTTAAAAATAAAACATGGGGTCCCCCGGATTCGAACCGGGGACCTCTTGTTTAACCTCCTCCAATCTTACCGCTGAACCAAGGCTCTCAGCCGCGGTAATACTCAGTTCCAAATTGTTTTAAGTTAAATCGTTAATATGCCCCCAAATCCAAGAACCCTAGAATCGGGTGAATCCCAATTGAACCCAAGTTTGTTGTTGATAATGAAATCAAACATAGGCTTTTGTTTCCAAAGTGAAATCGAGTTATAACAACGTTTAATTACCCGTTTTGATTCGAATTGATTATTGAACAATCGAAGAACAATTCACGGTCGAAGATGCACAAAGTATGACCATCCTTCAATGATAATCGAATTAAAATTATGGGAAGCTTTACGATAGACGATGATGAAAGCCCTTTGTAAATTTCAGGATATAGGGTTCGAATAATGGTGTTCGAGTAGTTGCATAGGTTGCGATGAGAAGGGGTGCTTCGAACCCGATGTATAGTTTGGTTTCAGGTAAAATTGAGAGTTCTAATGGTTTAGGATTGATATTCGGTTGATTAGGTGAAGTTAATTAGATTATTATGAGCGTTTAATGGCCAAACGGCTATGGACTTTAAGGTGAAACGGTTATCCCACGATCGGGTTGTAACCGATGATTTAACCCAATTAAAGTGTGTGTTTAAGTTCGAGACACGTTCACGAGACGATTTGGAACTATTTGGTATCAAAATTAGGTGATTCTGTGCGTTTTTGGACCCTGCCGGAAGGGTGCCGGCGAGTTGGCCGGAGTTGGGTGGCCGGACTCGCGGTTGGGGAATGGTTTGGGTGTGTAAATTAAAATTTACACTTTGACCCTTGAATTTTCCTTTTATTAACATTTCATGTTTAAACTTTAATATTAAAGTTTCTAAATTGACAAAAACAACCCCTAACTTAATTAATTTAAGTTTTAACTCTTACAAGTTTAATATTTCACAAGTTATTATTATTATTATTATTATTATTATTATTTTATTATTATTATTATTAATTATTATATTATTTTATTATTATTATTATTATTTTTAACAAAAAGAGCAAATGTCGAAATTTCTTGCATAATTACAAGTATTAGTTTTTATTATTATAAAAATCATATTATCAAAGATTATAACTTGATGTTAAGTTTTATAATAATAATAAACAAACGTTTTAAACATTAATAATATTATTTCTATTATTCATTTAATTAATTTGTTAATCACCAAATAATTATTAAGCATAATAAGTCCTCAAGTTTCGAAATTGACATAAAAGGTCCTTTTAAAACTTAACAAAGCTTACTTTAATTAACGAAATATGTGATGTCACATTAGTCTCACAACACAAGTTTATCTCACAACTCCCTAAATCTCACTCGATTGATAAAGCAGAATCTCTAACTAAGTTGACAAATAAATATATAAGTTCCCGAACACAAGAATGGTTATTCAAGATACTTGTATATATTACTTCTCAACTAGTATTACAAGACTCTTACAAGCATGGTTTGATGAGCTACAATGAGAAACTATATATACTACTATCTACACCCGGTTTATACTTGGATAACCAGCTTGAATTTACAACTAGACAAAACTACATTGCTAGAAGTAAAGCATAAAAGATAAATATTATCCTAGATTAAGTAGTCATGACAGGTCCATGACTTACCTTTTGTCACCAACTAAAGGTGGCAACTGTACTAATTGATAAAGGTTGAACGGATCAAAGTATGGTCAACTAAATGGGTGTGGCAAAGCGCCATGTAGTATATCAGAGGTAGCAGTGGATGTCAGACCGACCATACTTATGTCCACTGTTCGTAGTTAGTTCTCCGAAGCTAAATGGCTTCAAAAGAATAAGTCTTTGAGGCCATTTGACTTTGGATGAATCAATTAGCTTACTGTTGGATGAATCAACGCTTCTGCAAGTCTTCATTAATTTATTCTTCGAAGACTTGCCTTGGATCTTGTAAGTGTGTATACTCGGAATGAGAACTACTGGGTGTCAGAAGACTGAGTTCTACCCTTCGGAAGTTCTTCATACTTAAGCTTCAAAGGATCTTTGATTTGTCTTCCGAAGAGCAACTTTGTCTTTGGAAGACCACTTCAATTGTACTCAAAATACTCTAAGTGTTGTTTTGGTTGCATCAGACTCATTGATCCAACAGAAAAGTATTACAAGGGTGTTAAGGTACTTAAGATACACAAGAGATAATGGATAAAATAACCATGATCCAACTATGATCGAAGGATACAATTATGCTAACTAGATATATGGCCATATATAGGACTTAAGATCAGCAAATGGGATGTATCACCCTTGATGGATGGTATGATATGGTACTAATAGTAGGGTTGGATGTTCAAGTTGAAATGAAATGACATGAGAGTTTGATTGAAGTTCCAATGAGAGAAAAGTATGAGCACAGACACTCGTCATGGATATTTAAGGATATCACAAAAACAATGTTGTATATCTATGTTATCTTAAAGCTAGAGCCATGGTTTATGCATGTGGTAATGTTTCAATTGTAAATGTATTATGCCATTGAGAGAAAGAGTGACAATGATTCACAGCCCATTCGACAACACGTTGGAATTAAATGGAATGTAAGTTGTCTATTTTACAAAAAGGTACGCTATCTTTGAGAGATGTTATTTATATTCTCAAACATCTCAAATGTTAATATCCGCTAGCAAGTGATTTCGTGGTGGGTGCTCAATGTTGCTTAGATAAGAGTTCAAGAGTTTAGAAATTAGTAAATTGTCATTTATGCTTCTTGAGCATAAAGTGATTATAAATGTCAGATTGAAGGAGGATGAGAGATAGAATAACAAGATTGAATGATCATCACGGCCGTACATTGGCTTGTATAGTTTCACAGATACGATATAACAAAAATCTTAACATTCGTGTATCATTACTCTTTGTCTGGAGTATTTTGAATGTTCCTAGTTGCCATTGCTGAAGAGATTACCTTTCTCTTACTTGATCTTGCTATTTCTCATTAAATCAACTGGTCTTGCTGTTCATCTGTGCCAAATACATGATATTATTATGGAGGACTCAATGTCTACAGGGTGTTTACCGAGAACAGAGTCCATTCCAATATTTATATAATAATTATGAATTTACAACATTTTTAAATGCAAGCTTTATGTCTGTACCTTAGATATTAGTCGATATGAGGGATTTCACATCCCAAATAGTCAGATTTCTATAATCAATGAGTGGTTGACTTCAATCTTTGAGAAGAAGTTCGGACCTGTAACTGATCTTAGTATTACACATATTAATAGCTATGAATTTCTACCTCGAGGGCGTATGTGCGAGCTTTCATTTATTCTAGGATCTCTTTTGTTGAGTCTAGAGATCTAGTTTTTTTATAGCTATATGTTATTCAATGTCTACAGTTTATCTATGTATCCATTAAACAAATATTAATAAAAACTTGCTTGTTTAACAATTGACACTAGAAAAGTTTAAATCAGAAACTTCTCTTGCAAGGTTGGAATACATCGCTTTCAAAAGATGAACATCGAAGACAACATTTGTATGGATGTTATATCTTGTTATTGATTTCTAAGACGTATTGTTACTATGTATTTCTAATAATTTGTATTATCTTATTGTCATATGATCTAACCTGATCTGGCCAGTATTATAAAATGTATAACTGAACGATACACATTTACAACCATTTTGTCCGGCCTGCTGAAATTACATAGGTTACAAGCATGAGTCAATAATCACCAGCTTAATCTTCAAACTTTAAGCATCCTATGTGAATGCCTCTAATTTTCTTACTTTTCGTATTGTAAATAGTTCAATATAATATTATCTTAACATTCCTTTCTTAAAACAACATAAAGTTTTAATATATTGTGACACAATATAATATGTATTATAATAATCTCTGTTTTTCCAACATTGAAATACCCGATGCTTTGGTCAAACTCATGGAATATTGATCATTATCTCTGTTATAGTCTACTGCAATATGAATTGCTTTTGTGGGGTATGTGCATTACCAAGTTTTAGTTCACATTAAATAATACTTCTCTTTATTAGTTATGTTTCTAACTTTTATATATATTCAATGTCATACCAACCTTCGTAAATAATATAGCAAAGTGAAGAAGTGAGGCTGTTGAAAACAGTTTAAATAGATTTTGGTCGAAACGAATCTGAGACATCAAGTGATTTTAATATATATCTATCATAAAACTTTTTTAATATCAAAACAATAAAAGTAGGAAGCCCAATACAATTTGGTTATCTTCGACTTAAATGAGTAAACCATCTTCGATTTTCAATTATAATATGTTTGATAACTATAGTAAGGCCGCACGGTGTCAAGACCGTGAGTGTGTGGGGAAGTCCCGACTCCGGGTAGGAAATCACCCCTGAACCTTGGACCTTTTTTCACCCCTATATCCGTTGAAATGTCATTGGGTTTCACCGGGAAAACCTTTTTCCTGTGATCTTTTATTTAATTAATGAAAGTTTACTAGTATTAAGCTTCCCGCACTACGGTGGGGGCATAAAACCATGCCAAGTAGCACTTATGTCATGTTAACGTCAATGACCATCAACACTAGAAAAACTCATATTAAAAACATAAAAAATAAACCAAACAGAAAGTAGACGAAAACACCATGAACCATGCACGTGAAACGTAAAATAAAGAAAATTATAACTAAGTCAATCTAGGACCAGCTCGTTATGACGGAGTCTTTAAACACGATCAAAATATGCATAAAAAATTGAAACCATACACACACGTTGTGGCGTGTTAACTTGTAAAATTTAAACCGACGTAATACGAAAAGTTTGTAAAAGATAAAAAGTACATGGGACCAAAGTTGAATTTAAAATTACTATGGCTAAATTGTAAAAGATATAAAAATATTTGGGTTAAATTAAAAAAAGAAAAAGAAAATAAAAATCAAAAGTGGGTACAACCCACTAGAGCTTAAAGTACAAACCTTAAAGCATAAAGAAGTTGATAATTAGTAATATACTATTATTAAGCAACACGCGTTGCAGCGAGAACTTAATACCATGCCAAGTAGCACCAGTGACACACCACCATCAGCGTCCACCAACAACAAAAAAACTTGTATTAAAAAGAAATAAAAAACGAAAAAAGTAAAATCAAACGAAACGTAAACGTAAAAACGTTGAACGACGAACACGAAACATAAAACATCTAAAACAATAAGTAAGTCGATTTAGTAACAGTACCTTGCGATGGGCTGTTAAACGAGGAAAAATAAGTGTAAAAACAAACCACGCACGCACGTTGCGACGTGTTAACTCGTAAAATTTAAACCGACAAGTAAAACGTAAAATTTATTAAATATGAAATGCATAAGGGACCAAAATTGGTAAAAAAAATATTGGGGCTAAATTGTAAAAGATGTATATACAGGGTTAAAATAAAACTTTAAAGATTATAAAAAGACGGGTACAACTCACTAAGCATATGGTACAACCCATAAAGCATAACCAAGTTAGTAGTTAGTAACTAGTAATTTTTAATTAGTATATACATAATATAATTTTATTTTTCTACTTTAACTAATGAAAGGTTATTTTATTTTTCTTCTTTATTTTACTTAAATATAAAAAATAAATGTAATACAGTTTTTTTGTTAAAAAATGCTAAATTAAAAAAACAAAAAAAACGATGGAAAAACTGGTACGACAGCATGTAAAACGGTGAAATTTGAAAAAACCGTGAAAAAAGAGAAACGTTGATGTGACGCTCATGTGTTAAATGGGAAAAAACGATACGACTGTTAGTGGCCTGATAAGTATAACTTTGATTAATGCAAACCAAAAGTATGTTAAGATGTTTATTTTGGTTACGTTCTTCATTTTCACCTGATAAAAGAACAAATATGTTATTTTTTATTTACTTGTTTTTTAACAACTCATAATTACTTGACAACTAATCAATTTCATATCTTAAATAAAACTTGAACTCAAAAACACTTGGATGAAAAACATACATATTTGCTTAAGAAAAAAGAAAGAAAATTATTTTTCAGAATGTTTAAAAGAAAGTAATTTTAACATAAGTACATAGTACTATATGTAAACATTTTATAACTATTTATTATTAACTAATAGGAGTGCATTGTAATTTTTTTCCCTATAGTTTGGTTATATTTTTTACTAGGTTAGTACCCCGTGTATTATACGAGTTAAATAAATAAATTATTAAATAATTATTAATAAAAATTTATGAATTATAAAACCATGATCGAAGATAAAATATGATTATAATTATGTAAATAGCTACATTAAGTAAATAAATAATAATGTATTTTTTTAAACTCTTGTTTTTTTAATTGTGGGTTTTAAATATTTTATATTATAAAAATGATATTTTTAAAGTTCGTTGTATTCTGAATTTTATAAAACTTTTATTTTTAAAAAGTGCGTTTTAAATAAAATAAAATAGTCTTTAATTTATCAATTTATATTCTTTTTAAATGAAAAATGTTATGAGTAATATTAATAGTATTTAATATTATTATTAATAATAGAGAGAAATAAGAAAGTTACTATGATAAACCTTACAATTGTGTCACATATAATCTTATTTTTCTTTATTATATATAGATAGATAGATAGATAGATAGAAAGATAGATTGATAGATAGGTAGAAAGATATATAGGCTAGAAACTCATTTATTAAACGAATTATAGTTAGTAATAAACACAAATAGTTACAATATGATATTTTAATATAAGATATAATTAAAATTATATATACGTTATAGTTCAAGAAATAAAATAATTATACTATTTTTAACTCTCTTATCTAAATAGTTTTATTTGTAAACATTCGTTTTAAGTATTTTTTATTTAAAAAAATTTCATACAAATCGTGTGTAATAAAAACTCTGGTTTGTAATTATTCTTGGTTGTTTTAATAAGACTATTTTTAGAAAAAATTTCACTTTTTTATAAGTTTTTACAGAAAATGATCGATTTAAATATTTTGTTTCAAAATATTTTAGTGTACTAGAAAATTTCATAATATGTAAAGAATTAATTTGTTTATCATTTATACTTTAATAAAAGTATGTGATTGTTAATTTCCTTAATAAAATCTATTTTTAAAAAGATAGCTTGATTTTAAAAAATCTAAATGAGAGAGAGAAATGTAACAATTAATAAAAATGATTTTTAAAAAATTGGGAATTAGTTCAAATGTATAAATTACTACATAACCTTTTTAAGGAAAATTATATGAGGATATCTAGAACAATGACACGTGACAAAAAGAAGGGTCAAGAGAATGACAAGTGGTAAAAAAAACTTTTTTTATTAGATACAATAGATTGTCATTCAAAAAAAGATTTTTTTTTCATATCTCTCCGAGGTTTCAAAAATCTGCTATTTTCATTCAAACAAGTTAACTATGTTAATTTAAAATGTTAAGCCATCTTGATAATATATGTAATTTGCATATAAAGATAAATTCCTAATTTATGTTAACGTATTATTGTTAAAACTCCATTTACGTGTTATTGATCCATTCACGAAACAAAAATCGGACATTCATTTTTAAACCTTTTATCATGGCTTAATCACGAGATTGTCGGCTTTATTGATGGGGAAGGAGAATGGAGCTCGTGTTTGGTGGTGGTCAGGAACCCATTGCGAAGGGGTTATATAATAAAGACCATCGTCTCTAGTCGTCATCTTCCTTATAATGTGATCAGTTCTATTCGATTATGGTTATATAATTAAGGAATTTTGGTGTGTAGTTTAAAGGATAAATTTGTCTAACAATTTATATTTACGAAATTAACTTTATTTGATGAAAATGACAACTTTTAAAAATCTTGGAGAGCTCGGTGCAACAAAATATTTTTGAATAAAAATAACAAATGTGACTAAAGCACTGAAAAAACCGGTAATTTACTCTAACTAATAGTGTGTTTCATTCATTTCATGTCACCTCCTACTTAACGCACATCACATATATAAATTCATTCATTTTAATTGCATAGGATGATTGATGCCACTAGTTTAATTACTTTAGCACCCTTACAAACAATTGCCTTAGATTTTAGATTTAAATTGTTTTCTGTGAAGTATGTTCTTTTATAGGGTGAACACAAAGTACTTGTTCAAAACTAACTATTGGTCTACAGTATATTACATTGTTATTCTATTTTGAAATCGAATTTGATGCCTAAACTATAACCAAGTCTTACACAATAATCAAATTAAACTAAATTGTATATATTTTTTTCGAGTTTTTTCCCAAAATAGTGTAAGTGAAAAACTTATTTACCAATTTGGTGTAGTTTGGAAAATATTTACCAATATAATGTGTTTTTAATTTTTTTTATTTCTCTCTCCTATTCTCATCATATACTTTACAAAAAAAACTTTTTAAAATGTTTTTGTTAATATTTCAAAGATGATTTCTTTATAATTTTAAGAAATGTTTTTTTTAAATAGACCATGTTCCAGAAATATATTTCAATGTCTTTCGAAATGTTATCATTTAATCATTTTTTTATATTGTTTAACCATGGTGTTAAAATAGAAACGTTATTTATTTCTGTGAAATATTTTTAAAAGAAATGGTTTAATCGAATATACATGGGAAAAAAGATGCCAAAATACAAATTTTAAATGCTTAAATTTTGTACCTGATAATTCATATAAATTGTATCATTTTTTTTGAACGGTGAATGTGCGATCATGTTTCGAATAACGAGTGTTATCTTAATCGGGCTTATCTATTCGTTTCCTGCTGGAACCGCATCCCAACCCCTCAGAAGAAAACTCATTACTGAGAAAACCATCTTGCTCAACTCTAAGTATTTTGCTTAAAGTGAGATTTAAACATACAACATCTCAAATATTTATATGTCTATATTTAAGATAATGTAATTTAGGATTTTGTTTACGTTAAAAACTAAAAGTTTTCCACCCCACCTTTTTAATTTATATTTAACTAACCATTTTAGATATTCAATAAAATATTTAAAAAGATATTCAACTTGAAACGAATCTTCATTCAAGAAACCCAATTTTATTTTGTTTCTATATAGTATTAAACTTTTTATAAAAAAAAGTAGTTTTTTTTACTTCAAGGACTTAGCAAGATGACAAAAACGAAATTTCATGTTTTGGTCGTGCAATAATCTATAACACGTCATATTAAAAAAAAAGTCAAGCAACTAAATGAATACAATGGCTAAACATTCTAAAACATCATCATTATATAACGTTTAAAAAAATAAAAAAATATTCCTAAAAAAACTATTTAAAAGACTTTCTAAAATTTACTGAAATCATCTTTGAAAGAATCTAAATCCATTTAAAATAACTTATGTATAATAAAATTTGAAAGCACACTATTTTGGTAATTATTTTTTTATCTACACCATTATGGTAAATAAAATTTACATCTACACCTTTTTGGTAAAAAAACTCATTTTTTTCCTCTTTAATGAATATTGTTACAATCAAAAGCTAGTCTATAGCTCTAACTCCAAATTGGTTACTCTTTTGAGTTTTACGTTTTAGTAACCTCATAAGAACACTTCTTAGTATCCCAAAAAAACCTAAATAGTCTTCAATTGCAGGACCGTTGAAGGGTGGTCACTTACAACACAACAACACAAAAAGGAGATTAACCAAACTTAATCAAACAGTAAACTGGATTAACCACAATAATGATATTAAGAACACAAGTAACAAGTAAGAGACAGAACAAGAGATTAGGTTTCAAGGATGCAGTTTATTACTTTCTCAAGTTCTATTACAAGTGCTACAAAGCATAAAGAAAGATACTAGAACATGGGATACTTATACTACAACCTACAGCCGGCTATACTTTGAAAGCCAGCTGGATACAATTGACTAGACACAAACAAAATCAATTGTAGAATCAAAAGGCATATCTGCCTTTTGACCTTGTGACTATGACATGCCATAGCTCACATCCTTATCTATTACAAAAAGGATAAAGTACATAAAGTAGAAAGTTACAGACTCAAGACTTCAATGTACAGTTACCAAAAGCATGGACCTTTTCACCAACTCATGTAGTTGGTGACTTTACAGAGATGCAGCGGAAAGGTGTCCAGCTTTATGGAACAGTACATTAGATAAAGCATGTACTAAAAGTTTTCGGAAGAAATCTGTCTCATAAGATGAAGCTTCGGAAGACTTTGTCTCTGAGGCTTCGGAAGACTTCATATTTGGCTTTGGAAGATATTGGTCTTGGCTACAGAAGATTCTACACTTAGAATATTTCTAGTGCATGGTGTAAAACTTCCGAAGCAATTCTACTTCAGTTCTTTAGTGCATTGCTTGCAGAGAGACTTTGGATGTTTTGGTTTGCATCAGACTTAAAGGAATCCTTACAAACTCCCCTAGGCTGATGCTACCAAAACATTTAGAAGATCTTCAGATGTAGTAGTCTTCAGTACAATCATGACCATACCCTTCTTCATTAAATGGTCAGGATCATTCAGACTTTCATAGTATCTTCTCATCTTAAAAAGATCATGAAGAGGTAAGTTGATTATGTCTTGCCAGGTATAGACATTCTCAACACCTTGATCTCTGATTACATGCCATCTTTCTGGATTGGTAGTGAAGGTCCAGGATAAGATGGGTGTCTCAGCTGTAAGAGGAGCCACTTGAATTGGAGTTGATTGGGCTGCCTCTTCATGCACTTCCTCAGGTTGATCTGACTCAGCCTGAGGTATAGAAGTAGATGATTCAGTCTTCTTCTTCTTAGACTTTGGTTTAGAAGCCATCCTCTTCTTCCTCTTAGATGACTTTAACTGAGAAGACTGGTCTGCAGCACCTTGTTGATCATCCTTGTCTTTCTTAGTTGGGTGTTCCTCCCTCACAGGTTCAGAAGGAGAGGGAGTTTGACCCTGCTGTGGATCAGAAGATGAAGCTTGCTGAGGCTCAGCAGGAGGTCCGGGTTGTGTTGTCTCAGGTTGTTCAACCTTAACCTCCACTTCAGGTGGGACTTGACTTGGAAGAGAGTGTAAGTCAATCAGTTCTCCACTTTTGATCTTTTGCTTGATTACCCTTATATGCTCATCCATTGTGGATAGAGACATAGGGCCAAGTCTCTTCTGGAGAATCCATACAGCTTCAAGAAGCTCATCATCCTTTGTCTGTCAGCAGACTTCTTCATACTTTTTGGATGATGGCTCTTGACTTTGCAGCTTCTTCCCTTAGCTTCTTCTTAGTTGTCTTTCTTTCTTTGACTAGCTCAAGCTCAAGTTGTTTTAAGGTACTCAAACTCAATGAAGTCATAGGACAAGGGAAGAATGCATCTGCCTGATAGAAGCCTGTGGCACTCAGGTAGTTGATCATTTTGATCCTATCTTTCTTCTTTTGTCTACCTGAGGTTCTTGTGAACCACATCTTCTTGTACAGGCTTTTCTTGAACTGGGGAGAGAGTAGGAGCATGCTGTAGAGTCTTTTCTGTCTCTTCTCCTCTTTGAATTGGAGAAGTAACCTTGCATCCTCTTTTCTTTTCATCTCTCTTGACACTTCCATGTCAGCCAGTTCATTAGTTGCCTCAAGGGGAGAGAAATGATTTCATCTAATCATAGTTCCTTGTCTGCAGAAGTTAATCCTGACTGCCCTAACTAACTCATCATCTGAGTATTTGGTCTGGGGGCAGCCCTGATTGCGGAGCTGCCATGAAACTTGAAGACCACAGAGGAAACTTTCTCCCCTTAGCCTCCTTTTCCCTCTCTCTCTCCTCCTCCTCAATTTCCTCAGGAGTCAAAAATCCTTTTCCATTTGTCACCCACAAGACCTTTGTGACTCAGGGTGGATAGAGGTTGGCCTTCATTGCTTGGTGTAGCATCCATGCTCTGGCCAGAGAGAGGCTGAGAAACACCTTCAACCAGCAGGTGGTTTCAGATGGGTGTTGATCTTGAAACGCGTTGTTGATGATTAACAGGGGTCTCAGTTCTGCCACTGGGCCTTCAGTCAAGGTTTCCCCTATGAACTAATAATTAGGGTCTGCCTCAACATCCAGTTGACCAATGACATTACCTGATTGCCTAATTCTCCTTCTTAGCTGAACTCTTGTGAATTCTGTCTTGGATTCTTTGAGCCAACCTGTCAGCTTGTCTTGATTTGCTTGGATTGACAAGTGGCATGTTGACCAGATCAAGACCTTCATAGTAGTTCAAGGTTTGAAAATCAAATACTTCTTGTTGCCCTTGAACTCTGTGAAGAATAAGGGCTCTTCTATCAGCATCATACCTCCACCCAATTTGTATGTTGAAGTTTGTTCCTTGAGGTGGGGATGACATAGCCCTTGGTATACCTTCCTCAAAGAGACTCCTGATGATAGAGTCTATAGAGTCCACATTAATGTGAACTTGAGGAAGTTGCTGAGTATGCACAATTGCAAGTGAGGATGGTGAGTCCTCAATGTCCATACTCTCTGAAAACTCCCAGGTTCTGTGTCTGTAATGACTTTCTCCCCCTTTTGGTAGCATCACCTCTTGCATAGGTGAGCTAGAGGTTAGGTCAACCACATTCACAGGTCTTGTGTTCCTGGTTGAGCTCTCTTAAAGGTCTCCCAGCTAGTTTTTCCCTGAGATATAGAAATCTCAAGTTGCTGATCATTGACCCTGTTTTGAAGGGTAGTCACCTGAGATTCAAGGTGACTAACCTTAGAGACTAAATAGGAGCATGTTTTTGACAGTTTTTGCACCTTTAGTCTCAGATTCCCCTCTTCTTCATCAGAAGATCATTGGGGGATGAGATGATTGGACCAAAGTCCTCTCTCTCACACCAGCTTCAGGTTCTTGGCTGCTGGTTTTCCTCTGCTCACTGCACATTCAGTTGAGATGTCAATGGGCTGAGTTGCCATGGTTGAGGTCTTAATGATGTAATCACTTGCAAAAGTGAGAGCCTCTTCCATATGGACATCCTGAACAGGTTCAGAAGTGTCCCCTCAGTTATAGGTGACTGATGTGGGCTAGACTGAGGAGACTCAGGAGTACTCATCTCTCTTTGAGTAGGGGAAGAGAAGAGAGACTCATGGTACTCACTGAAACCTAAGTCTTCATCAGTATGAAGGAAAGGTTGGGATGGGTTGGATTTAGATCTAAAGGCTGGGGATGGTAACTGTCCCCTGAAGGTTGTTCACTTGAGTGTTGAGACTCAGAGTGAAGGCTTAAGGCTGTTGGGCTTGTGAGCTCATCAGGGTGAGCATGAGGAACCTCAGCCCTGATAGTTGAAGAGATGGGAGTGGTTTGCTCCTCAGGGAAGTGGGAGCTCTAGTGTCCCCTTCTTCCTCCTAAGGTGAGTATATGGGGACCTGCACAGACTCAATAGCTTGAGCAGGGGTTCGTTTGGATTTTCTTTGGTAGGTGAGGGTTACTTGAGGCCTTTAGTGGTAGAGAGGTAGAAGGTGTGGGTTCAACACTAGCTTGTGTTGCTAGGTTGTCACCTTGAGCAATGAGCTCTAACATTTTGGGACAAGGGCTGTTTCTACCCCTGAGAAGCCTACAGTTGGCTTCTTCATGATTTTAAAGATGCCGGGCTTCATCTGTCCCAATTTAAGAATATTATCTGTTTCCCTCAACTGTGAGCCCAGTTCACAGTTGAGAATGTGTTGAACATATCTAGGAAACATATAATACTCTAAGGAGTCCAAGTTAGCAAGCAATTTGTATAACAAATTGAGAGTACCTGAACTTGACCCCTTGAACCATTCCATGCACTATGAAGGAGAGATCCTCAGGAATCTGGTCCCACCCTCCATGCTTGTTTGACAAGCTGTGGATAACCACATGGAGTAGGTATTTCCACTGGGATGAGACCTTCCCTTTCCTAAGGTCTTTACAGAGAAATCTCCCTCATAGCCCATCTGCTCAAAGGAATGATTGACAGCTTCCTTTGGGAAGGACAACTCACCTTCTTCATCATCCAGCTGCAAATGATGTTGATGATGGCCGGAGTGATGAAGATTGTCCCTTGCACTGTGGCAGACAGTGCCTTCTCCCCATCCATGATGACCTCTTGGCAGGTCTTCCAAAATTCAAGCAGATGATCCTCATAGAGAGTAGGATCAATGGTTAGGGAGGTGAAGTATTTGATAAAGTAAGAATTGGCAAATCTCTGAGAAACTTTCATCTTTCTCAGAGCTTAACAGAGCAACCTGATTGTGTTGCCTGTGAAGTTGCATGGAGAAATCTGGGTTGTTTCTGCGGTTAAGGTTGGCCATTTGAGAAGCTTAAGGATGAAGAAAGGTGAAAAGCAAAGGCGGTTTGGAAATTAGGTTTGAGGAATAGTAGAATTGAAGAAGATAGTGAGGAAGAGGGGGAACCGTTGGGTATTTATGTGAAAAGGATTTGAACCAAAGTTAATGAAAGAGGATAAACTTTGAAATCCGAATGTCGGTCCCACCTCTGAAAAAGTAGTTTACTTTTGCTCAAAAAGTAGTTTTCTTGGAATTCGAAAAGCTTCCGAAGGTAAATTATCTTCGGAAGTTTTAATGAAAAAGCTTCCGAAGCTAAAATGACTTCGAAAGATTTTCCTGAGAATCTTGAAAATTTTGCTTCGGAAGAGAAATAAACACTTGAATGCTTTGTATATAAACAACAAAGCTTCCGAGAGTTAATTTTGCTTCGGAAGGAAAAAGTCCTTAAAAACAAATAAGTGTCTGAGACAAGTATTTAAGCTTCGGAAGATAGATTGAGACTTCTTCCGAAGGTAAAATTTCTTAGACAGTTATTTATTTTGAAGACATGATTTTCTTCCGAAGATAAAAATATATCTTCCGAAGGATCAGAAAATTTTCAAGAATCTAAGGAAAGTCTTCAAAAAGGATTTGATATCCAAAGAAAACATGAGCTTATGAAAGTGATGAACTAGACAACTTAGGACACACATATTTTAAGAAATAATTAGAATTAGTTTTAAAAAAATCTACTCAAAGTTAATCATCCCAATAGCTGATATTAGATATTTAAATCTCTGTTCATCAAAAGCTTTTGTAAACAGATCAGCATATTGTTCATCTGTATGAACTTTGACTAGTTTAATTAATCCCTTTTCATAGTTATCTCTTATTAAATGATACCTGATATTGATGTGTTTGGTCCTTGAGTGCTGCACAGGGTTCTCAGTGATAGAGATAGCACTATTGTTGTCTATGTGGATAGGAGTCTCCTTGAAGTTAAATCCATAGTCCAGCATCTGATTTTGAATCCAAAGCACTTGAGCACAGCAACTTGCAGCAGCAATGTATTCAGCCTCAGCAGTTGATGCAGACACACAGGATTGTTTCTTGCATTGCCATGAGACAACCCTTCCACCAAGGAATTGACATCCCCCAGATGTAGACTTTGCAGTCATGTTGCAACCACCATAATCACTATCTGTATAGGCATACAGATTGAAGTCAGGATTCTTTGGATACCATAAACCAAGTGTTGAAGCACCTTTGAGGTATCTTAAAATCCTTTTGACAGTGAGTGAGACATCTTAGGGTTGGCTTGATATCTTGCACAAATACATGTAGCAAACATGATATCAGGCCTGCTAGCTGTAAGATACATAAGAGACCCAATCATAGCCCTGTATAATGTTCATCTACACACTCCCCCTCAAGATCAGGTCCAAGGGAGTGGTTTCTGGCTATGGGTGTCTTAGCAATCTTACAATCAGTCATGTTGAACCTCTTGAGTATGTCCTGAACATACTTTGACTGACTTATGAAGATGCCATCTTCAACTTGCTTCACTTGAATTCCCAGAAAGAAATTGAGTTCTCCCATTGCACTCATTTCAAATCTGTCTTTCATCAGCTTCTCAAAGTCTTTGCAGAGCTTTGGATTAGTTGAACCAAAGATGATGTCATCTACATATACTTGAACTAGCAATAAGTCATTTCCCTGTCCTTTGATGAAGAGAGTTCCATCTATAGTACCTCTCCTGTATCCATGTTTACAAAGATACTCAGACAATGTCTCATACCACTTCCTGGGTGCCTGATGCAGCCCATAAAGAGCTTTGTCAAGCTTGCAGACATAATCAGGATGATCAGGGTCTACAAAACCAGGTGGCTGTTTGACATACACCTCTTCATCAATCACTCCATACAGAAAAGCACACTTCACATCAAGTTGAAAGACCTTGAAGTTCTTGGATGCAGCAAATGCCAGAATATCCTAACAGCTTCTAATCTTGCTACAGAGCAAAACATCAGTGTAGTCAATCCCTTCTTCTTGTGTGTATCCTTGAACAACTAGTCTTGCCTTGTTCTTGATGATAATGCCTCTATCATCCTTCTTATTCCTAAACACCCATTTGGTTCCAATGGTAGTCTTCCCATGAGGAAGAGGACAAAGGTTCCAAACTTTTTGCCTTTTGAATTGAAGCAACTCTTGTTGCATAGCTTCAACCCAACTTCCATCCTTTAGAGCTCATCAACTTTCTTTGGCTCTATCTGGGATAAGAAACAAGAGTGAAGACAAACATTTGCTTCATGGGTTTGTCCTCTTGTTCTTACCCCTGTGACAACATCTCCAATGATGTTTTGGTGGGGTGAGACTTGTGGATCCTAAGCTGAGGGATCACAGCAAGTTGCTGAGAAAGATCCAAATTTGAGAAATTTAGATCTGGCATAGATGATTCACCCTCCACATCACCACACTTATCAAGATTGACTTGATCCAATGAGTGTGTGACATCATTGATGTTGTCATCTATGGTGTGGTTATTAGCATCAAGGAATTCCTGATCACTTTCACCATCACCATTGTTGTCTTCCACAATTGAGGTATCTTTATCTGGTTGTGGAGCCTCTGAGCTGGAATTTGAAGGCACCCCAGATGTATCAGCTGAATTTGTCATTGTAGTGCTGATAGAAACCTCATTTGCTGAAGTAGTTCCAACTGGAGCTGAAGATGTATGAGTTGAAGGTCTTCCTAGCTCAAATCTTGGATCAGGATCACCTGTATTTAAATTTTTTGCAGATCCTGAAACATTCTCACAAGATTTGTTAAAACAGTTGGTAACTAAATCAAGATCAAATAGCCAATCAGGACCAGAACCAGCCACACAGGGTGTGTGTTCATTGAAAGTCACATTGGCTGACTCCTCAACAATTCTAGTTCTGAGATTGTATACTCTATAAGCCTTAGCTTGGAAGAGTATCCAATGAAGTGTCCATCATCTGATTTCTCAGCAAACTTGGCAATTTGATCTTTGGTATTCAAGATGGTGCAAGGACATCCAAATGACCTGAGAAAACCAATGAAAGGTTTTCTCTTGTGCCAAAGTTCATAAGGAGTCTTACCATGTGTCTTAACTACTAAAACTCTGTTTTGCACATAGCAAGCAGTGTTTACTGCCTCTGCCCAGAAGGTGATGGGCAGTTTAGAGTCAGACAACATAGTTCTTGCAGCTTCAATTAGTGTCCTGTTTCTCCTCTCAGCAACCCATTTTGCTGAGGAGTCCTGGGAGCACTATATTGTCTTGTAATACCTTTTTCATCACAAAATGTATCAAGGATTTGATTCTTGAATTCAGTCCCTTGATCACATCTTATGGTTTTGACCTTGTGATCACTTTGATTCTCAATTTTTAAGATGAAATTCTTCAGAATCTCAGGGGTCTCATCCTTAGTTCTAAAAAGAAAACCCAAGTGAATCTTGTAAAATCATCTGTGATCACCAAACAATAAGAGGTCTTCCTAGACTCATTACACTGGTGGGGCCAAAGAGATTCATATGTAATAAGTGTAGGGGAGTAGTGATGGAGTTCTTTTCCTTAGGCTTGTGAGATACCTTATGTTGCTTCCCTTTCAGGCATGCAACAAATGATCATCACTTGTAAACTCTTTCTTTGGCATTCCAGTTACCAGATCATGTTTAATTAGTTTATTTATGTTCTTAAAGTTTACATGGCACATTCTTTTATGCCATAGGAAAGACTCATCACTATTTGCTTTAGATAAAAGCATGAAACTTCTCCGGAGGGAGATGTTTCTTGCAAGTCCATCTTGTACATGTTCCCTTTCCTGGGGGCTCTAAGCAGGATGTGCTCATGAGGAATGACCACTCCAGGCTTGAGAACAATGCACTCATGCTCAGTAAAGAGCATGTTATGACTCTGATCACAAAATTGGGATACACTCAGAAGATTGTACCCAAGCTCCTTGACAAAGTTTACCTTTTCAATGCTGAGCTTACCATTTGTGACCTTGCCCCTTCCAAAATGTAACCACCTTCATCTCCTCCAAAAGCAACTGGTCCTCCATCAATCCTCTCAAAGTTATGGAGTAGTGACCTATTTCCTGTCATGTGCCTGGAACAGCCACTATCAATGATCCAGACATTCTTGTTTGTCTTGAGCTGTTCCTGCACAAAGAAAATGATTAGTTACATTTGGAAACCCAAGCCTTACTTGTCTTGGGCTCACTAAGTATAATAGAAGGTAATGCAACAGTAATAGATCCTATGGTTGTGCTAGAAGGATCTTGAGCTGTTGTTGATGGAGAAACTTCAGTCACTTGGTCTTTCTTAGACTTCCACACCCCCTTTGGAGTCTTGGACTTGACCTTCATAACTTCAGAAGCTTTTGGAACTTCGGAATTTTTGATGACTGAACCTTCGGAAGATTCGCAGTCACTGCAGCAGACTTCAGTGCTTCGGAAGAATTCCTTTCTTCCGAGACCAACTTCTCTTCCGAAGGTAATTTTTCATTAACCTTCTTCTTTGATTTGGAGCTTCCGAAGGAAACAGACTTTCCTTCCGAAGCTTGAATCTTCTTGAAACTCTTTGAAGTCTTTGTCTTGGTCATATGGATAGTACTTTTAGGATTGTATGGACAATCCTTAGCAATGTGAGAGGTACTTTCACACATGACACACAACATCTTCTTCTTCACAAGAGTCTCCTTATGAGAGCAAGACTGTCTTTGGTCACATCCCGTCTCCACCTTCATCTTTGTAGATGCTGAGACAGTTCTTATGGGCTGGGAACTGTTTTTGGAGTTTGATGGTCCAGGTTGTGCAGCAGTGGTACATAGCAGATCAGTCTTCTTCTTGGTACTGAGATGATTTGAACAAGAACCAGAACTCTTAGCTGAAGAGTTTTGGTTGATGTCTTCAGTCTTTACTACTTCAAACCCTCCAGATATAAAAACTTGTTTCTGCTTAGAGTCAAAAGTAGCCTTGATCTCTTGAGCCTTCCTTGCTTTTCTTTTGCTCTTCCTGATCAAGTTCTTTCTCATTGACTTGGTCATCACAGTAATCTTCTTCTCCTCAGAAGGATAGTGGCCCGTCATAGAATCCTCCTCTTCACTCTTCTCAGAGGAATTCTTCACTATCTCTTCTTCATCCTCTTCACTTATAGGATCTATGAGAGGAAGCTCATCTTCACAAGTTCCACACCTAGGAGATCTTACAGACAAGATTGTGTGTGGAGGAGCTATTTCATTTGATCCTAGTCCCTGTCTATTTTGATAACACATCTTGTTGTGCAGGGATGAGGATATCATGTTCTTGAAGGTCTCTTCTTCAAGAACACTCTTTTCTGCCCTGGCTTTGCTGATCACAAGCTCAGCCTGGCACTCAGTCAGCTTGGTTATGAGATCTTTGATTTGAGTCCTAAAATCTGTATGCTCATGTTTTAGAACTGAAATGGTTTTCTCTAAGTCCTCTATCTTTAGTTTATAATCATTTTCAGACTTTCTAAAATCAGATTTTAAAATGTTTAAGGACTCAAGATCAGATCTCATTTCCAAGTTATAGGACATGTATCTGTTAACTTTAGCAATGCATTCAGGAGTACAGAGATGTTCCAATACCTTGGCTTCATCATGATCTGCCATTAGTGCTTGGTTTGGAGAAGCATCTTCCACCTGAAAGCTCCAGTCAAAGCCTCCTTCTTCAACAGCAACAGCAGCTTGTTGCTTTGGCTTCTCATTCTGAGGGGCTTTGTTAGTGTAGTTTGGTCTGGTTTGTGCTTGGCCACCATTTGTTTTAGGTGCCTTACACTCTCTAGCAAAGTGGCCCATCAAGTTACAATTGTAACACTTGACTTTGCTTTTATCCAAGCCAAACTTTCCACTGGTTGCATTGCTTGGAAACCTCCTTTCAGTTCTCTTATAGAACTTCTTGGCTCTATGAGTGAGAAGAGCTATCTGCTGGACTATTTCCATATATTCCAGATCATCTGGATAGATACAATCCAGGTCTTCAAGAGTGAAAAAGAGAGTCACCACAACTTTCATCAGAAGACACAAAGGCTTGAGAAGAGCTTGTCTCTTGGAATGGGCTTCCTTGAGTGTAGTTCTCCCTGGGTGTCTCTGGGAAGGTGATGAAAGGAACCTTTGGTGAGTTGTCAGGGTAGCATATGAGATGATGTTGGGGCTCTATGCTATCCCTTTCAACCACATGCAGGGCTGAACCCAATTGATTGTTGGAGTTGCCAGATGAACCTTGCATGTTCATCTCCATCTGGTAGCCACTGAGAATCCCATATAACTCTGTCAGAGTAAGAGTTTTGAGATTTTCAGTCCTCTTGATCACCACACAATAGTGTGTCCATTGCCTAGGAAGTGAGGACATGAACTTCCTTACAATGTCTCTGTTTTCAAGGGGAACTCCTCCATCCACAAGGGTATCCACTATCTCAACATACCTGAAGTATTGCTGAGTCATGGTTTCACCTGTTTTGAAGGTGAAGTTTTCAAACTGCTGCTTCAGGAGATCCTTCTTGTTCTCCTTGGCTTCAGAGGAGCCTTCATACATCAGTTTTAGTGCATCCCATAGCTGTTTAGCTATTTTGCACTTCTTGAAACCTCTATACACAGAGTTTGGAAGGGCAGTTTGAAGAGCAGTCATGGCTTTTCTATCAATCTCTACTCTCTTCCTATCTTCATCTGAGTAGTTAGTCACATCTTTGGGGATCATACCAGCACCAGTAGCAAAAGGAGTGCTGGGTATGAAAGGTCTATTTTCAACAGACTCCTACATTCTTGAGTCTAGAGACCAGATGAAACCTTCTATTCTCATACACCAGGTGTCACACCCCAACCTTGACGGCGGAAACGTCGAGGAGTGAGAGTTAAGATCGTTCACAGCCACATAACGCTATTAACGATTCAAATATAATTTAAACATAAGTTTCAATTGTCACATTACATACATAAGTCTCATAAAGAATAAAAGCAAAACAAAGAATGTACAAATGATTCTTATTTTATTTATTTATCTAGGTCCATTCCTAGATGTGCAAGCTTCAAAGTGTAGATCACAAACTTGGGGTATTCCTGAAACATGTTAAAAATAAAAGGTCAACATAACAATGTTGGTGAGCAATCCATAGTTTTCAATACATACGTATATAAAAGATGGCAATTCAAGTCATAAGTTAGTGAATAAAGTGATTAGGGATGTTATGAACAATGCAACAATCAAACCTTGACAATAGTTTTACAAGTCTCAAACGTTAAAAGTATATACGATCAGCTAAGTGTACTTGGATCAACCAAGCAGGCTTGTCTTACCCATAGATCTATGACTTCGCTGGGCTAGCAATAGTTAATGATTGTACATATAACGCCATAACATGGTAACCACAAAAGTTCAACTAACCACAACTTAACATGATGAATTGCCATAAAGTTTACAAGTCTCAAATATGTTTACAATGCAAAGTATAAGTTAACATGTTTCACCCCAAAGTATGAAAATAAGCAAAAGGGGTATGGAAATACTCACATGGATATAGGTATTACAAGATGATAAATAAAGATTTAAAGGATGATCCAAAGTAATCCCAAGTATTCATTACAAGGCACCTAAATAAGTCATATAAGATGTAGATTAATAATATGATTAACGTTCAAATAATGATTAGGGTTCAATAGTTTTAAGCGGTTTTTGATAAGTAACAATTTACAAAGTAATTATTTTATATTTTTAATTCATTAGAAGAATTATATATGTAAATATTTGAGAAATGAATCAAGATATATCAAAGTTGATGTTCAATAAGTAATTATATTTCCTTGGTAACAATATAATTGTATTTTATATAAAGACGTGAAATAAGAATATTATTTATAATAAAGTTTGTAATATTTATATAAAAATAGAGTCTCATAGCTAAATAAAATAGGCATGTTTCAAACAATAATTATACTTGTTACTTGAACAAATAATGATTTAGTGAGTTATAACGATATCCAACGTCTATTTTATAAGTAAAATAATTTAAATATATTATTTGAACGATTAATGGTTAGTAAGTTAAAACAATATTTTTAGTGTAACTTATAATAAAAATGTATTATATGAACGAATAATGGTTAGTAATTAAACAATATTTAAAGTCTATTTTATAAGAAAATAGTTTAAACATATTATTTGGACAAACAACTAGTTGGTAGATTAAAACTATATTTTAAATTTAACTTATATAAAATAATCTAAATATATCATTTGAGCAAATAATAATTTAAATGGTTAATCAACATTAAAATTCTATTTTTTTTATAAAAATTTAACTAATTATATCATTTGTTTTGCAAAAAAAATAAGAACATAAATTTCTAGACAATATTTAGAAACATATAAAATTTCAGCTTTTATAAAATGTCTTTTTTATAATTTTTAAAAATATTTAAAAATGTTGTAGAAGGCTAAAAAGCCTCAAAATAAAAATGTGGAGTGGCCCGGGGTCGAACCCGGGACCTCCAGATTCACATGGGGACAAGTTACCATTAGGCGAGGTCGCCTAAGCCTGATAGAAGTTGGATCTTAATCTTTATAGACATAGTTACAATGAATCCCCAAACCTTATGAACCCTAGATTGATTCAAACCCAAAATTGAAGATCCAATCGATGTTGTTAACGATTTAGATCATAGGGCTTTTGTTTCCCAAGTTAATACGAGCATGTATGTATAACTAATTACCCGAATCAAAAACGAATCGAAGGTGCACACGTCGAGGAACAGGTCGCGACCGAGAGGTGAGGGATCGATGTGCAAATGCTGATGATTATCCAATTAACTTTGTGTGAAGCTTCGTATGATGTTAACGATGTAAAGCCCTCTATAAATTCGGACTAAACAAGCTCTGAAAACCGATTTCACTAAGGTTGCAGGTCCGAGATGATGGCGGTGGTGGTATGCGATGGGTGTGCATGTTTCAAATGAAATTACGTTGCGTAGGAGTTTAGTTTCGGTTAAACCATTGTGTAGATGCGATTAATTTGATGTTTATTGAGGGTTAATGTGTAAACGGTTTTGATGTTCAATGTGGATCGGTTACCGACATCAATACCCCCATTCATGATGTAATAACTTGATTTAAGACCCTCATTAAATTCGTATTACGTCCATGTAACTGTTGGGAGCGATCGTGGTTCGAATTGAGCAGTGATACGCACAAAAAGTCTTGCCGGAGTGTTGCTGGCGAGTTGGCCGAGCATGTGGCCGGGAAATCGAGGGGGAGGGGAAACTTTGGTTTGGGTTTTAAAGATGTTACACTTTTAGTCCCTGTGTTTTTTGTACTTTGTTATTTTATGCACAAAGTTATCTCTTGAAGTTTTAAAAATGGCAAACTTAACCCCTTAACTTAGTTACTTTAAGTTTTAACTTTTACAAGTTTAATTGTTTAGTATCATTAACATTATTGTTATCATTAATATTATTATTATTAGTGTCATTATTATAATTGTTATTATTATTGTTGTAATAATAATAATTATCATTTTTAAGAATAAAATCACTTTAAGTGTTTAAACAACATCACAACCCTTTTAATGCCATTGTTATTAATGATCAACCATAATAGGTCCTCAAGGTTTCAAAATGACCTAAAAGGTCCTTTTTAAAACTTAACGAAGTCAACCTTTTAAGTTAACAAAATACGAGATGTTACACCAGGTATCAAAGTCATCAAGAGTGATCAGTGGGGACTTGTTCATGGTTCTAGTTTCCATATCAGTCTTTGAAATGGATGCCATTTGAAAGTTTAGTATTTGTGTGTGTGAGGAATCTTAAGATGGTGAGATCTTATATCAAGAGCCTGAAATGCTCTGATACCAATTGCAGGACCGTTGAAGGGTGGTCACTTACAACACAACAACACAAAGAGGAGATTAACCAAACTTAATCAAACAGTAAACTGGATTAACCACAATAATGATACTAAGAACACAAGTAACAAGTAAGAGACAGAACAAGAGATTGGGTTTCAAGGATGCAGTATATTGCTTTCTCAAGTTCTATTACAAGTGCTACAAAGCATAAAGAAAGATACTAGAACATGGAATACTTATACTACAACCTACAGCCGGCTATACTTTGAAAGCCAGCTGGATACAATTGACTAGACACAAACAAAATCAATTGTAGAATCAAAACGCATATCTGCCTTTTGACCTTGTGACTATGACATGCCATAGCTCACATCCTTATCTATTACAAAAAGGATAAAGTACATAAAATAGAAAGTTACAGACTCAAGACCTCAATCTATAGTTACCAAAAGCATGGACCTTTTCACCAACTCATGTAAGTTGGTGACTTTACAGAGATGCAGCGGAAAGGTGTCCAGCTTTATGGAACAGTACATCAGATAAAGCATGTTACTAAAAGTTTTCGGAAGAAATATGTCTTCATAAGATGAAGCTTCGGAAGATTTTGTCTCTGAGGCTTCGGAAGACTTCATATTTGGCTTCGGAAGATATTGGTCTTGGCTTCGGAAGATTTTACACTTAGAATATTTCTAGTGCATGGTGTAAAACTTCCGAAGCAATTCTACTTCAGTTCTTTAGTGCATTGCTTGCAGAGAGACTTTGGATGTTTTGGTTTGCATCAGACTTAAAGGAATCCTTACATCAATATATATGAACAAGTCTATTAACCTAATTAACCTATATGTTTAAACATGAATAATGTTTTGTTGCTTTTTATGTAGCTTGTACAACTCGCCTATGCATGTTGCTTTTTTGCATAGTGTTTTGTTGCTCTTTATGCAGCCAGTACAACTCCCTTATGTGTGTTGCTTTTTGCCCTTTAAAAGGTTTTACGTGCCTTGGTTTCTTCATTTGAGAGGAATTATGTGGGAAGTGGCCAAAAAGCGGCTGAGGAGTTCGATCAGCGTCTCGTCTCCGGCTAATCCTCCGCCCTGGGCTCCCACCATGTGCAACTCCATGCATATCGTGTGCAACTCCTTGATGCATGTTGGTTTTCTACTCTTTTAAACGTTCTTGGTGGGTGGGGTTTTCAAGAAACCCTTTGCAAGGGAACGACGGCCGTTGTTGTCGGAAGGTACCCCATCCGGTGGCTTTCGTTGATAGCGGGGTAGGTTTTTGTGTGTCATATTTCCCGTATTAGAGAAGCTTTTGTAGAGAGAGATAGGGCCAGAGATGGAGCGTTGTTGCCGGAAAACCCCGAATCCGGTGGTTTTCCATGGTGGTGGTGTAGGCTCTATGTCTTCTATGTTGCTTATTCTGTTTTTGATTTTCTTTGTTCATTGGGTAAATGCATAGAGAGAGAAAAAAGAGACAAGAACAGATGATCTCCATCCGTCTCCCTGGCTTTGATTTCAAATTGGTGTCGGCCCTCTCTTTTTCTCTTCAATGATATATCGTCTTCCTCTATTTTGTTTTATTTATGTTATCTTTTACATAAAGATTAATTATTTAGTTATTTGTATCTAACATCGTATGTTGTTGTTACTTTTTTATGTTGGTGGTTGTCGATATGGTGTATCGCTCGATGATGATGAGCCTAGGCTCACGTGAGGGCTGGCCCAATCTATTATATAGGTCGATGGTGTTTTCAATGCTAAAGAGTACAAACCTTAATATGTTTGCATGTTGAAGATTGTGATGATGATCATGGCATTATTCGAGCCAAGATTTCTGTTGGGGGCTAGTTGCGTAAGTCTTGTGTTGGTCTAAACCCTAGATCTATTACCTATTTTCGATGTGGTTGGATGTTGCTCTTGGTTTGTCAATGATGAATTTAAGATCATATGAGACGTTGTTATGACGGCTCAATGAATTGCTTATTGCTTAATGATGCTAAGACTGTCGATGATATGTGGTTGCATTGGTTTTAGGTTTTTTTTCCACAATGCTTTGTCTAGTATGTTATTTTGGCATGAATATTTTACCCTTGCAGCTGATACATACAATTGAATATGAAATCGTGGGGATCGCGCATTATTGGTTTGTGTGTGATTAGAATTTGCTAGATGTGATGATCTGATTAAAAACATGTTGTCTTGGTGTGGTAGCCAGCCTTTGGCGAATTGCAGCCATTGACGATGACTGAATCTGAGCCAAAGTATTATTAACTAACCTATATAATGTTTTGTTGCTCCTTATGCAGTTGGTACAAGTTGATTATGCATGTTGCTTTTTGCCCCTTACGTTAAAATTATATTTATAATGAAATTTATGGTCTGTTTATTTTAATGTATATTATGGTCGAACCACGGTTTATAGAATTAAGCAACAAAATGAATTTGGGTCTCCTTAAAAATACACTTACATTATGGTCGAACCACGGTTTATAGAATTAAGCAATAAAATGAATTTGGGTCTCCTTAAAAATACACTTTTTTTTGTGTGCAAGTGAATTCAAAATCAATTTATTCTTGGTTTGTGGGCATGTGACAACATCAAAATTAGATTGCTATGATAATTCCAGTAAGAAAATATCATTGTTGTTTAGGCGTGGCAACCACGTATCACGGGTTCGCAGCCAAACGATTCAACACATCTAAGCCAATGGTTTTTCCATCATGAGTTGGAAAAACGATTCTTAAAGTTATTTCAGCTATTGCGTTCTTTTTGTGGTTTTAAGTTGTGTTAGCTATTGCGTTCTGTTTGTGGTTTTGAAGACTCGCGCATCGTGCTAGTTTGAATATTGCTAGTTCTAATATATTAAAGGTATAAACATGTTTCATGTTTTTTCACAACTTAAGCAAGTTTGAATAATGCTAGTTCTAGTATATTAAAGGTATAAACATGTTTCATGTTTTTTTTCACAACTTAACGTTCTTATTGCAACATATGAGTCTTATATCAGTTTTTGTAACATTTTATAACATCTTATCTTTTAAGGCTATATGTGTGATATCATAAAGCCCTTTAGGGCTTGACCAACAAACAATAACCATCACGTAGGCGCCACATGGGTATGTGAGTCATGATTTCTTATGTGGCTTGACTATCAAGTTAGTGAGTGAAAAAAATAATAATGTGTATTATTGTTATTGGTTATAGTTTAAAAGAAAAAAAAAAACGTCTCTCTAACTCACGACATGACCATGTTCACATTCCTGGTGTCACGGTCCGTTCACACCAGATGACGGATGTATCATGATAAGTGGGGCGTGAGAAGATGTCACTAGAAACGACAAGCCCATAACACATAGTCTAACTAAAAAGGTAGAGTTAATTTCTATTTTGCTCCCTGAGGTTTGACAAAAGTAACTATTTTTCTCCAAAAGATTTCAATTTATCTTCAAAAGTTTCATAATTGTTTCGATTTCAGTCCAAAAAGTTTTATAAGTTTGGATTTAAGTTGAAACAACTAATGAAACTTTTGAATTGAAATTGAAACAAGTTATAAAACTTTTAAAGATAAATTGATGTTTATAATCTTTTGAATGAAAATGATTATTTTTGTCAAACCTCGGGTAGCAAAACCGTACTTAACTAAAAAAAAATATTATACCCAAAGCCCAATATGCATCATAGCCCATTGGAGAAGCCCAATAGAATGTGAAAAACATGAAGAATCCCAATTCCCATTCCCATTCCCATGGGTTCAAATTCAATACAAAGGTTGAAAAATGGCTGTTTCTACACTCACATCAATCGTCTCATCGGCGGTGGTTCGCCGGCGATTACCTCTCGTCGGAGCCATTTGTATGATCAGTTTAGGTTTCCACAATCTCCATCCCTCATTTTCTGCATCCTCCAATCCCCTATCTCGGTACTCTTCATCTCTTTTCCCCAATTTCTAGGGTTCTTATTATAATCTTTTACACTTGTTTTCTTGCTATACTGTATTCAATTTATGTGTTTTTGATTGTTTCAGGTTGAGTTCAGGTAGCAAAACACGGGGCTATTATAGTAGTAGTGGTATAAGAATGGAAGCGTCGAATCAGAACACTGTGCCCAGCATCGTTGTTTACGTCACTGTACCCAACAAAGAAGCAGGTATACTGCTAGGGTTATTGTCGATGTGAAAATGTTTTGCTTTTGATCATGTTCTTGGGATTGAAGCAATTTTCTTAGGTTTTGTGTTCTGATATGTGGAATCGATATGAAATAATGTGGGCTTAATATAAACTTTTGCTGAGCCACAAAATCGATTCGAGTTTCAGTATTTTATGTTGTTGTGTTTTTCGTAAATGGTTAAGAGTAGGTTGCAATCCAATTTGACTGTAAGTGTGAAAAATAAGTTACTAAAGAGCAACAAGTTTTATAATTGTTTTGTTTAGGTCACCTGGTTTAACTCGTTAGAAAAACTTTCATAATGAAACTATGTTGAAACTTTGTTATTGTTTTCAAAAAAATTTCATACATGTATATGACAGTTTTAGTGTTTTTTAACTTTAAAACTGATAAACCCTCTTTCGCGTGTTGAAGTTATTCTTGTTTTGTTCTCTGGAATTTGAGAAATAGACTCTTTCTCGATTGCATTCTGAGATGTTCAGTATTCATGGCAAGATTCCATTGTTTGGCCAAATTTGTGTAGCTAACTTTACAGGGTTGGCACTGGGTCACAACGATCTCATATTCTGTCATTTTATATTATATACATTTGATGTATGTTTATGAGATTAATGGCGTGTTAATTATCAGCAGAAAGAATTGGATTGAATTGAAATCGTGTAAACTGTAAAGTGAGGTCCACTTTGTTAGTAATCACAATTAGTCAATTGCAATACCCTCTAGTTTGAAACTGTGATTGGTTGTTCATGAATCTTCTATGTAGGTTGAATGAATAGGTGAGTGTGTGACCAACTTTTGATGTGATTACATCTTTCTTGTTGTTTGATATTTGTATCATTGTCCTTCGTTTATTAATGCTGATTTGTTTTATGGTTAATTTTTGTATTTCTTAGGTAAGAAATTAGCAGCAAGCATTGTCAAAGAAAAACTTGCAGCTTGTGTTAACAGAGTACCAGGTATGTGACTCTATATCATGTTTTTTATATATGAAATTCTACTCATGCTTGATTGTAGATTTGATTAGATTGACATGTCTGGAGTTACCAATAAATGCGAAACGATTTATCTTTGCATTTAGGCATTTGGTCACACTTTAAAAAAAATCAGGACAAAAAAAATTTCTAGATAAAGCTATAGCCAGTAATTTTTAGCTACTGTACCATAGGTATTTAATGATGTGCATTTCACTCTAGTGATTGTTTATTCAAACCAACATATCTGGCTTTTCTTAAACAAACCTTTTATTGTGAACATGAAAAAGCATATGAAAGAACAGAACACTTCACTCTACACATCTGGACAACAGGTGTCAAAACATTACTGCTTTTGAATGTATAATTTGACAACCTGTTCAACACTGATTGATATTGTAAACTTTAGTCTCATAGAGTCATAGACATTTTTGCAAGAATAATGGTTTGAAAGGTCACAGTCAGATATAGTTTGCTTGTTAGGTCTGCTGAGCTACAGTCCAAACTCAAAAATATGGTTGGTTTCTACATGTATATTTATCCTACACAAAAATATATGGTCGGTTTTATCATGTATTCGCACAAACTTTGATTGTCAGTACTTCTTCCTCCCCCCATTCTTTTAAGTTGTAGATTTATTAGATTGGCACCATATAATCTGTATTACAAAAAAAATTTTGTTTGTCATTCTGTCTCTCTCAATCTCTCCAATGTTCAAATATAATTGATATCTTATTAAGCTCTAATTCTGGTTCTGGATCTTTTCTTTTGAGTGCAGGTGTTGAGTCGGTGTACCTGTGGGAAGGAGAGGTATGATATCTATTTTTGGCGTTATAACACCTTATGAAAACACGTGCACTCGAATAATTACAAATATACATTATATTTTGTGTTGTTACTTTTTATTTGACACACTATGAAAGTGAATTGTACAACTCTTGTGTTGGATGTTGTGTAGATACAAACAGATTCAGAGGAACTGCTCATAATTAAAACCAGAGAATCCCTTCTGAATTCTCTAACCGAGCATGTCAAAGCAAATCATGAATATGAGTAAGTGCATTGCTTACTAGTAGAGTTGACAAGATGGGCAGATTGGGTCATGGCCTAAATGGGTGTTTTTTCAGACGGGTCAAAACTAGCCAGAGGCTTCACTTTTTTATCCATCTTTTAAATAATTTGTGAAGGGATAAAATCACAAGTTTTAATGTTGTTCCAATAAAGTCGCTTACACTTTTTTTTAACCATAAAATCCATTTTATTTATTGTTCATTTATTTAGCTACAATCATTATCTTGTTAAGGAGTCGAATTTCAATTTTGATGATCAACTGACGTATATTTTGTTGATGGCGGTGGTGATGGGCGGCATGTAGCGTGCCTGAAGTGATTGCACTGCCAATAACCGGTGGAAGCATCCCCTATCTGGAATGGCTCAAAAATAGTACCAGGGAGTGAGCTACGAAAATAGATAAGCATGATATCCCAGTCCCTTGTGTGTAAGTTAGTAAAAACATGGTTACTTACTAGGAGAGATGATTATGTATGTAATGTGTTTACTTACGATAATGGATGAATCTGCTCACATGGACTGATAAACCTGAGACCAGCTGTACCTCTTGTCTGAACCCTTTTATGGATGAAATAAAAGATATATATTGATGAATTTATATGTAGTCAAATTAAGTTGTGATGGTTTAAGATTGTACGACCATGTTCTGTGATTTATATGATCAGAACATAAATTTGTATGTTTTGGTTGAACCTATTACTAAATACAGTAGTACACCTCTAGTATTGCTACTTGAATGATTTAAAACAGGCTTCGGCCCTTTGGAACTCATGTTAACAAACATATAATCTGTTTGAAATGTTTTAGTAAATCGTGTCCAGTTCAAATATCAACACTCTAGTCGTTAATGATTTGTTTTTTGGTTTTTGAACATCGGTCTTAATGTCACCAACCCGTCTACTCAGTCTACTCTATTTCTGTAAACTTCCCATCTCTGGAGTAGACCAATAACATCCTGCAATCCTGAATGCAGATACACAAATGAGAACCACTTTCAGTTTTGGTCACAAAATGAGGCAATCATCAGAATCCATGGAGCCAAATATGATCCAAATGTCACGAAGTGGTCCATTTGGTTCCTAATTATTTAAGCGTTTTCATTTCAACGCCTTTGTAAATGAGATTTGGGGTAAGATGCAAGTGAAACATAAATGAAATGCAAATGCTTTAGTCAACATGTGAAACAGAAAATGTTCAGTTTAGCTAGCCAACGAGAGAAATAACCACATGATCCCCCTCATCTAACAAACTTCACTTCTTGGTATTGACCATATACATCTATGGCTCATCCAACTGATCCTGCAGAAACCCAAAAAGGAAGTCACTTTCTATGCCAACTTTAACTCAATAACTAACTACCACTTGTGGGCGTGTGTGTGTGTGTTGGTGGGTGTGGGTGGCGTTAGGGTACTGACCTGTGCATCTGAAGTCCAAAGAGTGAGATTGTCCCTCAATAGTTGCATGATCAGAGTGCTATCTTTGTAAGAGTCCTCACCCAGAGTGTCCAGCTCAGCAATGGCTTCCTCAAATGCCTACTCATACAATAAAACAAAACAGGGAACTTCGGTCACATTGATATGCATATAGACCAATAATCAGATTATGTTTCTCACGGGAGACGTTTTGGCACAAGGGTTAACAAATATAAGAATATTTTTTAATCAAATGCATGGTTTTGTTCACAACGATTGTGCTTGAAAATATCAATGATAAAATAGAACAGATTTATATGATATATCAACTCATCATATTCCAAATTTCCTGTTCTCGATAACCAACTTAAACTCAGAACTACCAGTTTACGAACGACTAGAGATTATTTACAAGATTGGGATTCCCTGCACTTATAAACGTGTAATGTTAAAAATGAAAAACTATTTATGTAAGTAACTTGAATCATAGCTCTATTTGACCCAATCATGGCAAAACGACAGGTCAGTCGGGTTGTGTAACGATTTGGGTCACAATTGTTTTGATTACAAAGGCACCAGGTTGAAACGGTCCTTATAAAAAAAATTATCAAATTGGGTCACCCGCTATATTTGTTTTTTAAGTGGCTAAAGGCAACAGCAGAAGAGGTGGCCGAAGCAAAGCGGATGTGGCAGATAGGGGAGGTAGGTGGTGTCGGCCCATTTGGACCAGCTCTAAAAAATAAAGATAACTTGACCAGTCATATATTGAGAAGATGCAAATCAAAGCATCTAGCAAACAAAAATTACTCAAAACAACTCATATCTTGAAGATAGGTCGTGATTGCTAGGTATATTTGACCCTATGTACGTCCTAACCAATTTAAAAAGGAACCTCAATCTGAGAATTATGCGAACCACACACTTACATTGTTCCCTAAATTACTAAATCAGTATGAAAGACGACTTGAAATAACATGTAGACTACATCTAAGCAATGAATAGGTCCATGTTTAGTTGACTTTCAGAGTTCATTTTGCAATAAAGTCAGTTTTTATCCACCTTCCAAGATCAAGTGGTCATAAACAACAGCTCTAAAGTCAACTGTTATTCTGCTAACTACCTTATTAATTAATTCAAGTTCATTCTCCAATTAGTTTATAATCACCCTGAAAAACTTCATATTAAAGAACCATCGAATTTTAAATTGATGCAACATGCCAAATGATCTTAAATCCTTAAAACTACCAGAAATATAAAATTAAAAACTATGCAAGTTACCTGTTTCGCCATGCTACATGCTTTGTCAGATGAGTTCAGAATCTCATAATAAAACACTGAGAAGTTAAGTGCCAGACCCAATCTTATCGGGTGTGTTGGAGCCAAATCCGCCAGCGCGATATCCTTCACAAACAGAATAACAAGCAAAATAACTGAGTACACGCCAGACCCAATCACAATCGGATTCATTGGCCTTCTTAACCTGAAAACATCAACTCAAAAGAAATCTAATCTAAATTTACACATCACAAGACTACAATAGTGATTAAACAAAACTTAAGCAGAAACTAACAACCTGATCAGCTCAATAGTTTTCAATCCATCACAGTGCAGTGCAATGATCATCCACACTCACATATAGCAGCAATACACGTTCCTCTAAACGTTAAACTCTAAAGTATCCATATAATCAAATACTCAATAAACTCAATTACCTACATTTTCTAACTAGAAGATACCAACAAATCGAACCGTTTTACCCTAAATCCTCATCAGAAACCAGATTATATAAACAAATACACACCAATTCAACCTAATCAACACAAAATGAACCAGCAAAACTACCTGAGCAGCTTTGTAGGAATTCATAGTAGCCTCAGCAGCCTCCTTCCTTTCATCACCAACCTTAAACTCCGCCAAATACCT
>CM046035.1:48211400-48341400 GCA_025215565.1 Flaveria ramosissima | reverse complement strand
CCTCATTTTTATCCAAAATACCCTCAACTACCATAATCACTACGGTCACTACTCTAAGTATCATAATCTCTTTTTTTCTTATTTTTTAAACTTACAACCAAACCATATATTAAAAATACCTTAGGGGGCGTTTGATATGCAGGAATTAAATTGATTTTAAAAGAATTGGAATCTGAATTCCATGGGCCATTGTGTTTGGTTGGTAGGAATTCGTTGGAATTGAAATTTGAATTCCATTCTTAACGTGTTTGGTTGCGGAAAAAACTGAAATTGAAATTGGAACTAATTCCTTCAAATGAAGGATTCAAAATCCTTCCTAATTTTGAAGTATTTCAAATTCCACCGACCCCGCCTCCGCCACCGAACGCCAACCAATGTTATTGATGACCCTTGTTGACCTCGCCGACCGCCGCCAACCCCGACCGTCGACGCTCGTGACCGTCGCCCGGTCGCCGCCGGGCTGTCGGCTTACACCCAGCGCCCGCCGCCGATTGTCGATTGTTGTCGATCATCGTTGCCGCCGTCGAACGCCACCTCCGATAGTCGATCGTATTCGCTAACCGCATCCATCGCCTACAAACACCCGTCTCCACCGATTACGCCTTCAGCCGACTACCGATCGTGGTAACCAACCCGTGTCGATTTTAGACGCGCTCGAGGCAACTATTGGTTCTCGGATTTGGGCGTGATCGGTTGGTGAAGGCGATGGGGTACGGCCTGTTTTCATCAACAAGTGCGGTTGGTGGTCGCGGTCGATTGCTGGCGGTGATGATCAATGGAATGTAGCGGCGATGATTGGTGGTCATGAAGGTGGTAGCGGTTTGCAATGGGTGATAATTCCAATTCCTTTATAAGTGAGTTTTCACTAAAAACGCATTTGGAATTTAATATTGAATTACAAATACAAAACCTTCTAAATCCAATTCCAAGTCCAACAAATTCTGCGAACCAAACGCCCTCTTAAAACTAACTAGTGTTTCCACTAAAGCATGTTGCAAGTTTGGCAGGTTGGGGTCAGAACGGGTATTCAACTGTGGTTGCTAACCATAAACGTCTACCACGCCAAGAGAAACCTACCGCAATGTTTGTGTATCATCACAGCCCTAGCACGAAGTAACAACTTGTACAATCAGTCTCAAAACATGTACGTGCATTAAACAGTAGTACACAAAGCATAAAGACTTGCACTCTACCATTCATGTCATTCACTATCTAACATATAAGATAATAATGACGTTTGAAGACTCAAAACAAAAGTTTGTCATGGCTGCAAACATTATGTTCACCATGCCAAAATAGAAAACATGACATTTTTGGTCATCGTCATCGCTTACCAAGTTTCAATGCACATGACCAAAAAAAAGTTAGGGCTTACAAAACCAAATAGAAAACAATTTGGATGGAGTCTCAGATGAGCCCAGGCTCATTATCATTGACAATAGCCTAGACTAATTGGACCACAAATTCATACAATTCACAGGTGAGCATACGCTCAACATCATTAGAGCTACCGATCAACAAACACCATCAACACCATAACCAATCCGGAAAAACCTTACTATATACAAATCCCTAGAAGTGATCAGGGTTAGTCACAGTAAGATAAATACAAAGCTGTGTCTCGGATGAACACATACTCATCATCATCGAGAATACAAAGTTGTGTCTTGGATGAGCACACGCTCATCATCATCGACTATAATCCTAATAAAAACAATGCAAAACACCTTAAAACAGAAAATCAAACTATATCTAGGGTTTAGACAACTAATGATCAAAACAAAAACCCAAAGAGAATACTCTCTAGTGGGCAAAAACCCACTGATCACTGAGACAAACATCCAACAAAACCTAGCAAACCAACCACCTCGACACGCGCGCCACCAAAAGATGCTAGCAAGCGGAACTAGTGGCGGCTGGGGCACAACCTACCATGTCGTAGAAGCGATTGCCGCACACAACCCGTTGCGACCCTATATGATTTGAATTGATCGACAGTAACACCTTGGGTGGTAGCGCTATGTCACCATGTACGCATGTCAATGCAATAATTGTTCTTCGGATAGGTAAACACCTTAGAAACTCCTGATCTCAATGGCAGAGGGATGTAGTCTGTAGCAAGGGTTGTGGGTGGTTGTTGGAGGAAAAGGCAAGGGCGATAGGTGGTCTCCGGAGAGACAAATGCCCCACCTGCTCCTGGTGGGAGGTCTCAGAAGTATAATATATGGAGGTCAACACACTTAAAAGAAGGGAAACATGCAACAACCAACTTATACAATCATCCTTAAGGCATAGACATGCATCAAACATTAGTACACAAAGTATAAAAACTTGAACTCTACTGTTCATTCCATTCAAAATTTAACATATAGGATAATTTCATTAATTTAAAACGATAAAAAAATTATATATAAGTAAATATAAAATAATACATCAAATAAATATATAAATATATAACTAAACTACTTTTCCTTTGACATTTGGATGTTTAGAGTTGCAACATGTTTTATAAGATCATATCAAAGTCTAAAATATACATCTGGATCTTGCAACTCCTAAATGACATTATCGTCATTAAATGGATGAGTGGAGGATCCCTTGCATCTTAAAGGAAAGAATCGATCAACTAAGCACTCTTAAAATCATTGAAATACTCATCATATTTTTAGGAGGATTGCTGGTTGTGAGTTGTTTAACTGTCTATGTGTATTATTATAATGTCGTGAAATTGTTTCTCATTCTCCTATCTAAGCTCTCTTGAAACCATTCACATTTGGCTTCTACATCTCTTTTTTTTTTTAAAAAAAATTTGAATGGAATATTAGTTGTAGATAGAAAGAATAAGAGTATGAAATACTGTTGTGTATAAGAATAACAAATAGAGATGAGTTTATTTTGAGAAGTGGGTGTTTAAAAGTTTAAATTAAATTACTTTTTAATTTAACTTAACAATCTTGTGATCATTACCAACATTTACATCAACCTATGCTCACTAGACTTTCCCTACCCTATTTCCTTTGCCGAAACCAAGTGGGTTTGGGTTTGTGGCAGTGGAATTGTGCTACTAGCAATGCCCGCAAACCCTACCCGTGATATGCCCGAGCACCCTAAGTGGCTGAATTATGAATAATCAAGTTAATCAATATAAGTAATGTATTAAACGTTCAACCCAAAGAAGACTTATTTATTAACAGGTTAACCCACATGTGACAAGTTTAATAAATGGATCAAAGCGAACAAAACTCGTGCACTACACAAATTAACTCATTAAAATTTAAAATGGCGCTAGTAAGACGTCTAGTGAATTTGAGGATTTTAATTTTGAAATAAATCTTTTAGTATTTTATGTAAATTATTTTTACGACTAAATTTAACTAGTTGTTGTGGCGGTTGTAAAAAAACATACGACTGTTTAGAGTTTTTTTTTAAATGATAGGGTGTTTGACGAATATCATTTGTACATCTTGCAAACAACAAGACAGGCTTTGGAAATGTCAAAACAAGAATTTCAAAAATGACACTCTCGAATATACATGTTAGAATTCACATTATAATACACTTTGTTGTTTGATTACTTTATAAACATTGGTTATGAAAATGCTTGAATATGTTGAAAAATGAGTTTAAGTATTGCTTGCCTGAAATAAGCAGATGGACTTCAAGGGGATATGAGCCCTTTTCAAATCATTTAAATACTCATTGTATTCGTTATGAGTAGTACCCGCTGTGATTTATTTAATCGTCAATGTGCATTTTTATAACATCATGAAACTCTTTCTAATTCTCTCGTCTAAGTCCTCTTGAAACCATACACATTTAGCTTCTACATCTCCAAAAAAATTTGGAATGAAATATTGTTCGTAGATAGAAAGGATGAGAGTATGAAATTGATATTATGGGATGAAAATAAGTTTATTTTGAGTATTGGGCATTTAAAACTTTAAATTAAATTATTTTTTATTTAATTTTAATGGTATTGTGATCATTACCAACATTCACATCCACCTACCCTCACTAGGCTTTCCCTACCTGATTTTCTTGGCCGAAACCAAATGGGTTAGGGCTTGTGGCGATGTAGTCATGCTACTCGTAATGTAGTCATGCTACTCGTAATGCCCGCAAACGCTACACGCGATAGGCCCTGACACCCTAAGTAGCTTAATTGTAAATAACCAAGTTAATATAAGTAATCTATTAAACGATCAATCCAAAGACAACACAGTCATTAACAGGTTAACACATATGTAAAATGTTTAATAAACAAATCAAAGTGAACACGAATTCGTTTTGTAGCAGATCTTTTACAAGAACAATTTGGATTGGCCTTGGTTCGTTTAGAATATATGGCTCGAGGAAAGATATATGCAACCGTTTTAATTTAAAATGACGCTAGTAATATGTCTGGTGAATTCAAGGACTTTAATCTTGAAAGAAAACTTTTCATCATTTTATTTACATTATTTAACCAACTAAATTGAACTAGTTGTTGTGGCGGTTGTGAAAAAAACATACAGATGTTTGTAGGTTTTTTTTGTGATAGGGTGTTTGACGAATATTGTTGTGCATCTTGTAAACGACAAGACAAACTTTGAGAATGTCAAAACAAGAATTTGAAAGATGACACTATCGGAGATAGTTAGAATTCATATTATAAAACATTTTGTGGTTTGGTTACTTTACATCCATTGGTTATTGGTTATGAAAGTTCTTGAATGTACTGAAGAAACAAGTTTAAGTATTGCTAGTAAGAAACAAATAGATAGACCTCAAGGGGATATAAGGGAAAAATATAATTTTATGTTATTATTATACTTGATGATTTATATTTTAAAGACTATAATCATATTGTTCCAAAGTCTTTAATGAAAAGAGCAAGATTTGTTGAATGCACTCTCATTGATTGCATGACTACTCGAGAAGTTTAGAAAAGAATTTGAATTCATTTTTTTTTTAAGTTAACTCTTTTTGAAAAAAAAAACGAAGAAAAGATAAACATGAATGATTGCTATATTAAACCAAAAAAGCCACAAGAAAATACAAATATATTGCCAATATTATTTCAACACGATGCTAAACATGTAAATTCAAGAGTTTAGAAATCATTTCAACGAGTAACTTCCGACTTACATATTTTTATGAGTACTTCGATTTCGTATGATGATTTTGGTGGGTTCAATATACCAAAGATATTATGATTAACGAAGATATATCCATACAATTATAATGAAGATGATAAAAGAAGACTTAAGATTGAACTCTTAACTTACATTGATTATTTAAAAGGAGATAAATGATTGGCAAACTTAAATGGTCTACCTAGTCTCGTACGATTGATGGTTGAACATATTTCATTATGTTGGCGTGTTGGTTGTTGAAATTAGCTCTCATGATACCCATCGAAAGATCAAGTGTCAAGATATGTTTTTCTGAAGTCTGTAAAGTCTGATTTGCGTGACCAGATTAGTGATGAGAATTGGAGCAATAAATGTATTTGTTATATATTTAAAAGGACTTGTTTAAGAATATATCTCTAGATGATATAGTGCCTGTATTCAAATAATAAAATCCACAGAGAACAACTGATATTGTAGATCTATGACAATTAAAGTCCTTTTATTATGCATTTGATATTTAATTTGCTTTTATATTTTTATTGTGTGACCCGATCAGAATCGGATCGAAAAATGTGATATTTACCGATACATAACCGCCCATTAAAAATTTCCAACCCTATAAAACCATAACTTCACCAGGTTTCTACCATTTATATTTTAATAGATGAATCATATGCACAACAAGAAGCATCAACACCAGACTAATGCTTAATAAAACCCAAAGTAGTAGTAAGTAATATTACAATGCAACTTTGGATTTGTCAATTCCAGAGGCCTATGAAAACTACAGTTGAGAGCAGTGATTCAAAGCTTTACATAACACTTGCAGATAGTATTAAATGAATCTAACACTGCAAATTGACCACCATCTGCTTCATCAACAAGGGTATGTACCAAACGGTCTCACAAGATGGAGGTCTTCATCCCGAGGCCATTGCATGTTAAGATGAGACCCTTGTAACGATTAAGATAATCCTGCATTATCAAATCTCATTAGGGTGTTTCTAAGACCAGTAATCTGTCATGATGGTTTATGATGATGATGCTTACAACAATATTGTAATCGTAGAGGTATAACATTCCTTTCTTGTCGTATTCTTCTTTACGGGCAGGATCGCTTAAAACTGCAAAAAGGAAATGTATGATTGTTAAACATTGGAGTTCAGGTCGATACGCCACAAGTTCAAATGACCATTCTTCACAAATGTATGTGTGTAGGGGTGCATTCATACAAAACCAACTTTAAATAAGAACAGCATAAAACATTTGAAAATAGAATAGTGGCACAGTGGAGAGAGGATAGAATAGACAATTTTCTACTTAAAATTGGTTGTGGTCATTACAGAGGCATAGTCTTTACGGAACCAAGTATAAGTAAGATAATCACAAGAACTAAATAAACACTTTTACACATTGCCTTAATTGAATAAACTAGAAAGAAACAAAGACAAATGTTTAATCAAGAGATAATCCACCTATCCTAAATAACGGTTTTACTTTGACGTGTAAACTGTTACGGTACATACTAGCTAGGGGTTGAACATTAAATTGCGATCGGTTAGCAATTAGTTCAATAAGAACATTATATTAAATGGTTGATTCATGGTTGTAAAAATCGCTAGGCGCTAGTCAGGCGGCGGGGTACCGCCTAGGGATTAATCAGGATTAGTCGGGAGTAATCGTGATTAACCGGATTGGAATTTTATACGTAATTTATATGTATATATGTGTATATCTATACATATATATAATTAAATTCAAAAAAAAAATCAAACACTAACATATTTTGACCAATCCTAACCAAAATTTGATTGATTTTGACAAAATCTGTGCAATTTTGATTGATACTGAAAGAAATTTGACCAATTTTGTCTGATTTTGACCGATTTTTGACCAATTAGGTCCGACTAGGTCTGATTTTTTCCGACTAGGACCGATTACTGATTAACCCTCCGATTATGTGATCACCAAGGTTTGTGGCCGATTTTCGGTTAATCCCCGATTAATCGTCAACTAGGACCGATTTTTACAACACTGGGTTGATTAGTTAGTTGATTGTAGTTCCTATAAATACAATGAAGAAGAAATGGAAAGGTAGCCAAGAATTAACCGGGATTAGGTTTCTTTTCTCTATAAATTTCTTTCTTCCATCAACATATGCAAACAAGAGTAGGAGAAGCTGATCAAAGAAAATGAAAATACAGTGCTAAGGTTGGATGTTGCAGCGGAGAAGACAGAGCATTCGTTTGCTGAGATATGCGTGACATTAGATAATGTGGTCAGAAGTTTAAACGCGATGAATCCTCAACCAATATCATCACCCGAGACATCATCAACGCTAGCAGGAACAAGAACACAAAGAACTCATTGACAGGGAAAACTTGAATTTTCCAAATTCAATGGAGATGATGTTTATGGCTAGATATACCTCTATGGACATTTTTTTTGAAATAGACAAGACGCAGGACAACATCAGATTGCGTTATGCATGATACATTGGATGGAATTGCTCATCAGTGGCATCAATCCTATATGAAGGCAAGAAGAGCCACGATGATTGAGTTGGAAAGGGAATATGAAAAATCAATTACTACAAGAATTTCAGCTACCATGCTTAAAGATGGAGTTGAATCCGTTGACTCAAACAGATACCCTTTAATGCCTTAATGATTAAAGTTCATATATGTGAGGAGTACACTAAGCATTCTCTTTTAAGGGATTGATAAAAAAATCTAATTTATGACAAAAATGTTGAAGCCAAAGTCGTAAAAAGAAGCTTATGCACTAGCAAGGATGGAAAATAATGCAGTTACTGCTTTTAGCAACAATCAAGAACAAAACATGCACAGGTATGCAACACTACTATGCTACGAAACAGGCACTATTTTAGCGGCTCCGCTGTTAAAGAAATTGAGGTCAAGTGAGGGAATGAGGAGTATTTCCGGGCACAGACAAGTTTACTCTGGGCCACTGATGGAGAAGCAGTAGTTCACTATAGAAGTTGATGATGAAAAGGGAGAGACTATGATGGTACGAGTTAGATAAGAAGAGCAATCGCAGTTGCAGCACTGAAGAACAAGGGTTGAGTTCAATAAAGTTTGTATTTTCATCAAAAAAATAGTTATATTTTCTTGTAATTCTTAAGGCAATAACATTCAAGGAAGGAGTATTGTTACAATATAAACTAGCTAGGGATTTAATTAACATTGGCAATTAGTTAGCAGTTAGTAGACAATAACACCCATAACTAGAAATAGGTTGATTAGTTTCTCGTTGTGGTTGTTATAACTACAATGAACACGAAATGGAGAAGTAGTCAAGAATTAATCGAGATTAGCCCTATTTTCAATCTGAATTCCTTTCTTCTAAATCGACACATATCATAAACCACTTTCCTAATGACACCCAGTTTAAGATTTTCTGCATTTTTATATAATCAAGCAAAATAATCAATAAGCATTAGAATGCCAACCTTGGTACGCCTCGTTTATCTCTTGAAACTTCGATGTGGCGCTATCCTCGCCTTTCTTCTTGTCTGGATGCCATTTCTGTCAAAGATAACAAGTCCCAAAAACTAAGAAGACCCAACTCAAGCATTTGATCATTACAAAGAGCAAAACTTTAAACTTTTCGAAAATTCAACAACATATTTCAACAATTAGGGGTTTCTCTATTCTGAATTAAACCAAATTGTGACTTCGTATCAATTTCAAACCCTAAAAGAATCAGATGTTGAAATTTCGTCATCAATCAATCGTGCGGGACTCAAATTACAAAGCAATTAACAAACCCCATCCTCAATTCATCGATCTGAGCTCAAAATTCATCCCTTTCGATCTCAACATCCAAATTATCAAAAGAAAAACAAAAATAAAACACCCACCAGCGCCAATCGAATGAAATTGGACCGAATTTCCTCTTCCGTAGCTTCATAATCCACCTCAAGTATGCGATAATAATCCTAAATCACACAAATCACACCAAAAGAGTCAAAAAAAAAAAAACCCGACGAAATAAACTCAAATCACCCACCAAAAAAGGCGAAGTAGATGGAATACCTTGGGTTTAGAGAGGAAAGATAGGGTATCAAAATCAAGATAAGAGGTGTCTTGATGATCTTGGTGATGGGGTTCTTGTTGTTGTTCGTTGGTGTGCGTATAATCGGCGTTGAGTTCGTCCCATCTCATTGTCTCCGGTGGCGTAGTGGCGGTGGTGATGGGGTGGATAATATTATATGGGAGATGCGGCGGCAGAAAGATGAGATTTTTGATTATTATTATTATGTGATGAGGGTAATTCTGGTGGGTGTTTTTTGTTGTGAAAAGTATGGTGACACGGTGATCAAGTTTCTTGCATCCACCATTGATGATGAGATAGATACTTTTATTTGTTTTGAGATTTTTAGCTTCTGATGCTAATAATAATAATATTTCAATTGGTTAGGTAGTTCTAGAGTATGAGAAAAGGATCTTAGATCAAACTATAGAAAAGATGTGATAAAATAAACTTTTTAGAATAGACGAACTTAATATATGTAAAAGAAATTTAAACTGTTGGGTCAAAATTCAAAAATACTGGTACAAAAATAGAGGCGGTGGTAATGGTTAGTTCGAAAGATTTCAAACTATACTGAATGTTTGGTTTACGGTTAGTTTTCCTTTTAACTTTGGGTCGGTTGGTTTGAAAGATATCAAACCGTACTAAATGGTTTGGGTCACGGCGTATATCAAAAATCGGTTGTGTAAAACTAGAATGTACCATAAGTTTTTATAGTACTTTTTTTAATTTTTATATATTTCATAATATTTATATTCATGTATAATATTTTGTATTAAATTTAATTGAAGTAAATTGGGCTAAATAATACGTGAAGTCGTATATAACTATTAGACCAAATAGTATTGTGGTTTATGGGGGTGAAATTAGTTTTGCATTGAAGGTAAGACAATGGTTAGTTTGCATGCTTGCGACTTTTTTTGTTACAACTTACAAGATGCACTTTGTATTTTTTACAATTCATTTTTCTTATATATTTAAGGTACTTTTGTAAAGACCTTTCAAACCATAAAACCAAACAGTTATTTATAAGGGAGAATTACATATATCCTCCTCTTCACATTTGAAATTACATATTTCCCAAAACACAAGTTTTCGATGCATAAATACAATGCCTATTAAACATGCTTTGAGGAAATATGTAATTTCACAAGTTTAGAGGGGATATATGCTATTGCCCCTATTTATAATCCAGTTATGATTTTCAACCTTTGTTTTTTTTGTTTTTTTGATAATAGAAAACTGTTATTAATAGTTTGGCTTATGATTTGACAAAAAAATGGACCATAAACACCTCTATTACACATAATCAAAACATACTTGTAGTTGAATTGGAGTGTTTAATGATAAATTTGTTAAAAACTAGTGGAATCTCTCATAGGTAAACTCATTATTAACGACAGTCTTACACAACAATTAGAATGGGTTGACTCTTAGATAGTCAATTCTATTTACACAATATACTCCACATTGAAGAGTTTAAGTAGCCACGGTTAATGCATAATCCCCTTGAAAGTAAAGTATACATACAAATTGTTTGTATAAAGTGTCACACCCAACCGACGGCGGAATCATCGGTGCGGACGAATTTTAATAGATTGTTCATATCACATGTAATTAAATAAGTTAAATAATATTAAATGTTATTTTCATTGAATAATATTAATCAAACAATACATTACAATTAAACGATAATCCAAATAAATATAACAAAGGTCTTTTATTAAACTAGGTCCAACTCCTAAATAAGCATGAATAATTCCACTAATCAGCATTCCTGAAATCATGTGAAAAAATAACGGATCAGCTAACGAATTACTCAGTGAGTAAACACAGCTTTGAATACGTATATAGATTGATCAAATAGATTGAAAACAATTCAATTCACATGACAATATCAAGACTTATAATGCAATAGTGTAACATAAAAGACAAACCAACACAATCAAACCTAATGACTGAATTGACTCGATCCGCAGACGAAGCCTTATAGAATGGATGATTTTGGTTTCAATCACCATGTGACTAAACAAATGGGGTGGATTTGTTAAACTACTAGATCTGTCATTGTTACCGTGGTTGCATGAATTAATTATTGTGTTATCATCAAGTTTATCTAACTATAAACGCATAATTACAAGTAATAACATATCATGCCTTGAATTGAATTTTGAAATAGAATAACAATGAATATTAATGATTAAATATTGAATCATGTGATTTTTCCCACTTAATAAACATATAAAGTGGGCAATGAATACTCACATTGTATAATAATGGTTGTAGGGTTCATACGAAAGCTTGAAAGTTTAATAGTGAATGGTGATATCCTAAAGGATAAAAAATAATAACTTGATGTCGGAGTTCATTGCAAAAAGTTATGACGTTTAGAGAATGCCAAAAGGCGATAACTAGATTGAAAAAGGACTGTTGCACAAATTTTAGATTTTGGACAGAATGTTTGGTACGTGTTCGAATAGCTTTTAAAAATATCAAACAGTTTTATAAAATTATAAAAATTTACAGTTAACTAGTTTAGAGTCTCCTGAACAACTTTTGTTTAAAGGTTTTATGCAAAGACCAGAAAATAGGTCAAAATTGTAGCACAATACAGAAAGTGCTAAAATGCGCACTTATCTTGTGAATGCTATTGTTGAGTGATCCGATTGAGTTTGAATACGTATAAACTATCGTTAAAAAGATAATTCAATGAACTAATATTGGAGTCTAAGTTTACTCAAATTTAGTTTGTTATGATCAAGTTGTGGTTAGTTGAAGTCCTACTACATTCTGCCAAAATTTTACTAAGGCTCTTATGTGCACTTTTAAAATTGTTAAAGCATGAAACGAATTAGAAAAAATCCTAATATGTATAGTATATTAGACTCCATTTGAGTTATAAATTTTTTTTTCAAGACTTTAGCATAGCAATCATTTAGAGAAACAATCTTGCGAAATAACCAAATGCGGCAACATAGCCTTCCATGTGCAAACGGGAATCTTTGTTTATGTTAGCGTGTTGTTAGCTTGATTTAGAAATGATATTGATCGATAGAAGGTTAGTGAATGTTAAAAGGTTAATGATCATGATTAAAATAAAAAGAGATTTAGTAGAAGAAAAGATAAAAGTAAGAACATAAAGTCATGAGAACAATTGGATGTTAAAATGATTTTTTAAACTAAAATAATATTAAAAAAATTGAAAAAATATAGAAATACATAATATAAAAAATCAATATAATATTATCTTAGGATAGAAAATTATTGAAAGTACTTGTAAAAGAAAATTCTTGAAATTGATCAAACCCAAAGGATTAAAAAAAGGTTTGTGAGTGAGATTTTTTTATATCTATTTAATATATACTAATTACCAAGTTAGTTATGCATCATGTGTTGTACATTATGCTTAGTGGGGTTGTATTCACCTTTTGTTTTGTTTTGTTTTTTTTTCCTTTTTCTAATCTTTAAACTTTTTATTTTAACCAAATACTTTTACATATTTTACAATTTAATCTCAATATTTTTTTACTTTCAACTTTGGTCTCCTATATTTTTTATATTTTTACAAATTTTCCCTTTTACGTTTCGGTATAAAATTTGCGAGTTAACACATCGCAGCGTGCGTGTGTGGTTCAACGTTTTTAAGCTTATTTTTCCCCGTTCAACTGCACCGTCGCAACGCACTGGTCCTAGATAAACTTATTGTTTTATATGTTTTACGTTTCGCCTACGTGGTTCAACGTTTTTATGTTTACTTTTCGTTCGATTATATTTTTTCATTTTTTATTTTTTTTAATACGAGTTTTTTCGGTGTAGGTGGTCATTTACGGTGGTGTGTCATTGGTGCTACTTGACATAGTTTTACGTCCTCCGCTGAAACGCGGGGGGCTTAATACTAGTTATATCTAATTATTATATCTAATAAAATAAAGTTTTTTTACCACTTGTCATTCTCTAAACCTACTTTTTGCCACATGTCATTCCTCCAACCATCTTCACATCATTTTTCTCTCTAAAAGAGTATTATAGTAATTTAAACACTCAAACTAATTTCTCTTTCTTATTAAAAATTAATTATATTAATTGCTACATCTCTCTCTTATTTAGTTTTTTTAAAATCAAACTTTCTTTTAAAAAATTGATTTTATTAAGGATATTAAAATTTTACATCTTTTTATTAAAATATAAATAATATAAAAAATATATAATATAAAATTTTATAAAACACTAAAACCTTTTGAAACATAATATTTTAGATCAGTCCTTTTTAAAAATATCATAAAAAAGTTGAAATTTTCTAATAGCAATCTAACTAAAACATCTAGGGGTCGTTTGGTACGCAGAATGTTTTACAAACGAATTGGAATTGGAATCTTGTTAAAATTGATAACGTGTTTGGTTGGTCAATTTTGAGTGAAATAGAAATTTTAATTTTGAACATTACATTGGATTGTTAAACATTCCATTGCTAAGTGGAAGGAATGTGAATTCCAATGAATGATGGAAAAATTTTCAATTCTAATTCCATCCATTGACCAACCAAATATGATTTTGGATAGAAAATTTTCCAATTCTAATTCCTAATAATTTTGTGAATAAAACGGGACCTAAGAATAATTACAAACCATAGTTTTTAATAAACAAGATTTTTATATAAAATATTTTTTTATAAAAATTTTAAAAATGAATGTTTAAAAAGAAAACTATTTAGATAAGAGAGTTAAAAAATAGTATAATTGTTTTATTTCTTGAACTATTACTTATATATAATTTTAATCATAACTTATTTTAAATACCATACTGTAACTTTTCGTGTTTATTACTAACTATAATACGTTTAATAAATGAATTTCTAGACAATTTATCTACCTATCTATCTATCTATCTATAATTAAGAAAAATTAGGATTATACGTAACACAATTGTAAGTCTTATCATACTAATTTTCTTATTTCTATATGTTATTATTAATATATTTAATACTATTAATATTACTCATATCATTTTCAAATTAAAAATAGATAATTTAAAAAAAAAACTATTTTTTAATTAAAAACACAATTTTTAAAAACAAAAGTTTTATACAATACAGAATAAAATGAGCTTTTTAAAAAAATAAATTTTCTTAAATCAAAATTTTTAAAAACCATAATCGTTTTATAAAACATATGTTTAAAAAATACATTTTTGTTTATTTACTTAAAATAACTATTTATACGTAATTATAATCATAGTTTATCTTTAAACATGGTTTTATAATTTATAAATTTTTATTACTAATTATTTAATATTTTATTTATTCAACCCGTGTAATACATGGGATACTAACCTAGTAATAAATAAATGAAAAGTGAGACCTAATGCTTGTTTTTATAGTTGAGGTTAGAAGGTGGTTTTGAATGGTGTTAATGGTAAGTTACAAGTCTTTCAAAAGGTTGTTATGATTGGAATTTAAAATAAATATAAACTTAAATTAAATAAATAAATGAAAAATAATTACAGTTTTAACTCTATTTATTAAACCCAATTTTAATTTAATCAACTTATATTTTTTTATAAAATCTTTATAGACTTTATAAATCTCACAAAAACTTTGCAATTTAGTTATTTATTTTAATTGAATATTTAATATCTTATAAATATTAATAACTTTTTAAAATTTATAAATTTTATTTTATAAATTATAAAATTAAATTAAATTGATTAAGTGATACATTTATTGCTTTTAAATCACCAAAATAAAAAAATAGTTTAAATAATGTGTTTGAGTTTCATAATTGACCCAACGGGTTCGGGTTTATATTTTCAAAATGGATAGATGTTACATAAATGACAAATATGAATGACTATCTGTAATTACTTTGTTTGTTATCCAATTGATCAATCTGGTAAGTTGTCTTCTATGTTAGATGTGCATACCTAATTGTCTATCTACATCTGCCTAACATGTTCTATCTGAAATTCAATATGCTAGATATGATATATTTGCAAATATAGATATGTTTTCAAGGTAAAGATGTTCAAATTTAAGGTTATTAACGAGTAATAGCCCTAACTTTTAAATATTACATATAAATAAAAGTTGGATATTGTATGACGAATGTCATCATTCTAGTTTAATTAGGATCAAGGTGATTGCGGATCCATCTTCTATGACGCCTGCAATCCCATTTGATCATGAGTAGGAAATGTCCTAGTATGTGTGTTGATTGCCTTCTTGAAATTGAATTTAAAAAACATTATTGATTTTTTAGAGGCTTTTTAGCCACGAGAAATTATTATTAATAATCACTTGGCCAGCTAGAATATTTCCTTTGACGATCAATGCTCACTTAACGCAATTCTCCATCGAACCAATAATTTCTTATTTCCTATCTGTGAGTGTCACACCCCTCGTCGGCGGCGGAATCACAAGGAGGTGACATAATCAGATATTTGAACATGTGGTACTTATGGAAACTAAAATTCATTGATGCATTCAAAATAAACTTTGGCAATAAATTATTAGGATACAAGTTTTAGAAGATTCAAGATTATGATCCTAGCATCCTAGGCTTATACAAAATAATATTCTACTGTGCCCTAGTCATGCCATACATAAGTGAAATCCAAAACGCTAACCTTGGTTGCTTCCTGAAAAAACATGTTAAAAATGGGTCAACAATAATGTTGGTGAGCTCGTAGATTTTGAGACTCGATAAGTTGTTGTAAAGTAAGTATTCAAGTATGAATCAAATACTCTTCATGTAAAGTAGCCATAAACGAGTAAGATGAAATGTAACACCCGGAAATTTTCTTTGAAACCGACAAAAGAAGAAAAAGAAATAAAGTCCAAAGTCGAGGGACCAAACTCGCCAACGAGAGAAACTTTGATAAATGGGAGTATAAAAGGGGGAAGACACCCCATTCTTGCCATTTTCAGCCAAAGAGAAGAGAAGAGAAGGAGAAAAGAGGAGAAAAGCTTGGTTCGGGTGGATTCGAGCGTGGAAATCGTCGTGTAGCGGGTCAAATCGAAGCTCTACTCAACGGGATCGTTTGTATGAGTTCTAGGACCCCTCTTTTACACGTTTTTGAATGATTTTAGGGCTGGAACACATCTGAAAATCCTTTTTTGAGTTTTTGGGTGTAAACCCGTTTTTATGCATGTGGGTATGTGTTTGATGTGTTTGGGGTTGGATTTCGAGCTTGTGAATGCTTGAATAATGTTGTGGTAGGTGTTTCTAAGGTTTAGGATGGTTGATTTGGGCTAAAATCAAGTTTGGAAGAGCTTGGAGGCCGAAAAAGGCAGTTTGTGTTCGGCTGAAACTGCATTCTGCATCAGTTAGGGTTAGGCGACCGACTGGAGTGCGATTGGAGGCCATACGGCCGATTGGCGTGCGACTGAGGTCCATGCGCACGGGTGATGCTGTATGTTTATGTTCATGTTTATGTTCCTTAATATGTGTGATTATTTCCCATGGCTTTACGTCGAATGTTAATGAATGAAATGAAAGTATTATGTAACGTAAAGTGGAAGATAATGAAAAGAGAAACATGATAAATGAATGAATGCATGCATTAATGAACGAATGAAAGTATGAAAGGCTTGCAAGCAATATGTACGGAGGTGCTCGGCTCTAAAATGTCGTAAGCTCAATTGCGTATGGTTTAGCTAACCCTTAGGGGTACACGCGGGGGTTCCAGTCTTTGTGACTGACCAACGTTGTGGTACGTAGTGTATAGTGATTACTCACCTCGGTGTTGGTGCCAGGCTACGTGCAGTGTGGAAGTCATTTATGAACTTCGGCCCAGTACTCGAGTTATGCATATCGTTGGGGGCGGAGTAGTGATTACTCACCTCGGTGCTGGTGCCAGGCTATGTGCAGTGTGGAAGTCATGTATGAACTTTGGCCCGGTACTCGAGTTATGAATATCGTTGGGGGTGTAGTATGTGGGTGGGATCTTCGTCGCTTACCCCGGTGCTGGTGCCAGGCTACGTGTAGTGTGGAAGTCATTTATGAACTTCGGCCAGTAGCCATATAGTTTGTGGCATAGCTTTTGACACTGATCCAGAGCGTGATGATGTAACAGATGTAATGATCCTGAACTTTATCCTAGGTAATGTGGCCAGAGGTGCTGGGCACCGTGAATGAAGGTCATTGATAGGCTTAGGCCCAGTATCATGAGCATGAAGGGTAAAGTTCATGGTGTTGACGAAAGGAAATGATGTAATGGACGAACCAATGAAAGTAAGAAATGATGAATGAACGAATGGATGTTAATGAATGAATAATGTAACGAACGTAATGGAAGATAATAATTATATTATCTATGTGTATGTATGTTGTGTGATCGCTTACGAAAGTAACAAATGGTTTTATAAAGGAAGTAAATTATATTTTATTTAAAACTAGAACTCACTCAGCAACGCTGTTTTTGATGTGTTTCCAGTTGGAAGGAATGTTGCTGAGGATGGCACGGGGCGGCTACTCAGCTTATTTTGGATGACATCCGATGTTATAATGCTTTTGTAATGAAATACAACATGTATTGTGTAATTTGATAACGATGTAATATTTCGCAAAAAAAAACCTTTATTATGAAAAGGAATGTTGGTTTAAATGTTTCCGCTGCAACGTTTTTATGAAGGATGATAAATATGTAAGTTTTATGTGCGATGAGGATCCAACTGTAAGCGTCTCGGGAACGGGGCCTTACAAGTTGGTATCAGAGCCAAAGTTTAAGTGAAATGGGCAAATTTTCAAATAAACTTAACTTAAACTGAAAATGGGACGGCAAGGGAATGGGATGCCAATCTGAGTAGCTGCGTGCCATCAGGTATTTTCATAATGTTAACCGGTATTACGTGCGCATGTTATGTGGTTTATGTGTTGTATGTAGATTTAGATATTGATGTAGTCAGGATAGGTAATGCTCGGGGTATGAAGAGTAAAGTAAGTGGCTAATCACAACTGGCCACTGTAATTAGGGACTTACTATACTTGACATAAACTGAGCTGTTCCCTTGAATGACCGTGTTGGTGTTTGAATCTTACAATGTGTCTAGAGGATGGCCGATGGTAGATCTTCGAAGGCTGTGTCTGGTGAAGGTTGTGGTGGACGTGGTGCTAGATTGCGTGTTACGAGGAGCATGACAAGGGCTGCTGAAATGGCACCCTAAGAGCCTGAAATCCATCACCGGAAGGCGATGATGATAATGCTAACCTAAGGACCGCAATGAAAGAGGCTGTGGTTGCAGGAGTTCAACAAGCGATGCAAGACGATTCTTTTTTTTATGCCGTTTAGATGACTGAGGTAATTAGGGCGGTGAAGGAGACGACCGTGATTGAAGTAAACGAGGAGGGTAGCAGTGATAAGAATTAGAAAGGAAAGCGAGTTGAAGTGAGGGTTCATTCCAAACAACAAGGCTGCGAGGGTGGATGACCGACGTGTGGTCATCATACAATGGAGGTGAAGAGATGTGGTAATTGCGGGAATAGACATACAGGAGAGTGTAGGTGGGGATCCAATCTCTGCTTCAAGTGTGGGAGGCCCGGTCATGTGGCAAGAGAGTGTGGGGTGGTACGGTGCTATAACTGCAGTGGAATGGGTCACATAAGCAGGGACTGCAAGGCTCCAAGGGCAGAGAGTTCTGGAGCAAGGAAGACGACCAGAACCGGAGGGCAGGGGGCGAGCACAGAGCTTCCGTGATGACTTAGGAGAAGGCTAGTACAGACCCCGGTGTTGTGTCAGGTACGTTTGTAGTAAACCGAACTCTAACTTCGGTGTTAGTTGATTTTGGTGCAAGTAAGTTTCATTTCTGCTGCCTTTTGTGCTAAGTTGCCCATTAGGGGTAGAAGTATTGATAAGCCCTTCGATGTAGAAACTGCCATAGGTAGTCTACCAGGATTTTTATACGATAGATGGTCGTGACGTGGAATTAGAAGGTCATAAATTCCCAGTTAGATCATTCGTAATGACCTTAGGCGGTTTCGATGTAGACCTAGGAATGGATTGGTTAGCGGACTTTGAGGCGAATATTGTGTGCCGCAAAAAGAGGATACGGTTGACAGCGTCTGACGGGATCACAGTGACGGTATAAGGTGATCGAGTCGCGACGACTCCGAAGGTGATTTCGATGGCAGTGCCAGGAAAGTGCATGAGGCGTAGACGTATTGTCTACTTGGCCGATGTAAGGTATGTGGATACACTGATGTTCCAACTGTCAGACGTACCGAGACCCGAGTAAAGATTGTTGGTGACCGGATATGAAGCGTGACATGGTGGAGTATGAGAGTAAATGCCTTACTTGTTTACAAGTGAAGGCCGAGCACCAAAAGTCGTATGGGAAGTATTAAGGTGATCGAGGCTAGACTGAGAAGCTCGAAAGGATCAAAGCCTTGATGAAGGTAGCCAAGGATAGACAAGAAGTCGTGTGTGGATAAATGACGTAGACCGATGGAAATCCAGGTGGGAGACTAGAAAAGAGATGAGACAGTATTGCCCACAATGGTTTAGGAATTACAGGTTTCGGGGACGAAACCTATATAAGGGGGGGTGGACTTGTAACACCCGAAAATTTTCTTTGAAACCGACAAAAGAAGAAAAAGAAATAAAGTCTAAAGTCGAGGGACCAAACTCGCCAACGAAAGAAACTTTGATGAATGGGAGTATAAAAAGGGGAAGACACCCCATTCTTGCTATTTTCAGCCAAAGAGAAGGAGAAAAGAGGAGAAAAGCTTGGTTCGGGTGGATTCGAGCGTGGAAATCGTCGTGTAGCGGGTCAAATCGAAGCTCTACTCAACGGGATCATTTGTGTGAGTTCTAGGACCTCTCTTTTACACGTTTTTGAATGATTTTGGGGCTGGAACACATCTGAAAACCCTTTTTTGAGTTTTTGGGTGTAAACCAGTTTTTATGCATGCATGTATGTATGTGTTTGATGCGTTTGGGGTTGGATTTCGAGCTTGTCAATGCTTGAATAATGTTGTGGTAGGTGTTTCTAAGGTTTAGGATGGTTGATTTGGGCTAAAATCGAGTTTGGAAGAGCTTAGAGGCCGAAAAGGGCAGTTTGCGTTTGGCTGAAACTGCATTCTGCATCAGCTAGGGCTAGGCGACCGAGTAGAGTGAGATTAGAGGCCATACGGCCGATTGGCGTGCCACTGAGGTCCATGCGCACGATTGCCATGCGACTGAGGTCCATACGCATGATGGTCATGTGACTGAAGTTCATGTGCCTGTAAGGCATGCGATTGAAGGATTGTGCGACTGAGGTTCATTCGCACGAAGGTTATGCGACTGATGTCCATGCGAATGGAGGCCATGCGACTGAGGTTCATTCGCACGAAGAGTATGCGACTGAAGCCCATACGCCTGAAGTCATGTGACTGAAGGCCATACACATGAAAGCTATGCGACTGAGAGTCCATACGCATGATGTCCATTCGCCATAGGTCCATTCGCATAGGGTCCATTCGCCTGATGTCCATTCGCCTAAGTGTTCAGTCGCCTTGGAGGCCATGCGACTGAAGGGTGTCCAAACGCCCAAGTAGGGCTCATACGCCCGAAAGAACAATGGTTTATCTTATGAATTTCGAGGGGAAGTGCAGTTGTGGGTTTTGACTAGGGAGGTTCCCGGAAGTTCGTGTAAGTTGACTTTGAGGTCATAGATGTTACGTTGGGCATGTGATGGTGATGATGTGATGTATGATTGGTGTATGTTATGTATGTATGATGATGCCTGTATGGTGATGCTGTATGTTTATGTTTATGTTTATGTTCCTTAATATGTGTGATTATTTTCTCATGGCTTTACGTCGAATGTTATGAATGAAATGAAGTATTATGTAACGTAAGTGGAAGATAATGAAAGAGGAACATGATAAATGAATGAATGCATGCATTAATGAATGAATGAATATGAAAGGCTTGCAAGCAATATGTACGGAGGTGCTCGGCTCTAAAATGTCGTAAGCTCAATTGCGTATGGTTTAGCTAACCCTTAGGGTACACGCGGGGGTTCCAGTCTTTGTGACTGACCAACGTTGTGGTACGTAGTGTATAGTGTGCAGGATCGGGTTTGTCACTTAAACACTTGTATTTCTCTCAAACTCACTTATAATACACTCAAATCAGATGAAGCAATGTCTTTTGCAAGAGTTGATAATAATATAATAAGTAACAAAGGAACAAGCATAGATATATTTTCAAGGTACTTGTATATATTACTTCTCAACTCAAGATTACAAGACACTTACAAGCATGAACAAGAGTTACAATGAGAAACTATATATACTAGATCCTACAGCCGGATATACTTGATACCAGCTGGAAACCTAAGACTAAAGCATATACTACAATGCTAAAGTTAAGGTATCTTAGATAAAGTATTATCTAAGATATGGTAGTCATGACATGTCCATGACTTACCTTTTGTCACCAACTAAAGATGGCAACTGTACTAACATAAAAAGGTAAACAATGGATTAAAGTATGGTCAACTACATGGCTTTTGAGAAAACGCCATGCAGTATCTCAGAGATTTGTAGCGGAGTGTCAGAGAGGCCATACTTATGTCCACTGGATAATAGGAGTGTCTTCCAAGGTTAACTGGCTTCGGAAGAACTTGTTCTTTCGAAGCCACTTATACTTCTTCGGAAGATGCTTCTATGCTTCCGAGGCTTTGAGACTTCTTGTACTTCGGAAGTTGACTTCAGATCTTTCTCTCTAAGTCTTGATCTTCGGAAGTAGGTTCTTTGTCTTCGGAAGTTGGAGTTTTCCTTCGGAAGTGTGTTTTACACTTAGTCTTCGGAAGATCTCCTTCTTCCTTCGGAAGTTCCATACTTAGCTTCGGAAGTCCTTTGTATGTTGTACTCAAAATCTTCTAAGTGACTTGGTTTTGGTTGCAAAGCCTTTCTAGATCCAACAAACTCCCCCTAGGCTGATGCTACCAAAACTTCACTTATTTCTGCTTCTCAAAGCCTTCAGCACCAGGGACAAAAGGTATTTGTCTGTCTCTTTGTTCTTCCCTGAAGTAGTGCTGAGAAGCTTGTACAAGTCATTGGTGGATAGGAGATCCAGTCTATCGCTTTGAATGACATGTACCCTCTGTTGTGTCCCCCTGAAGAGAGTTAGTTGACGGGAGTTATAGTCATACTCCCATCTAACTATGGTCTCAAGTTCAGGACCTTCAACCATTTGTAAAAAGGCTTTGCCTTTGGTTGCTGATCCTTTCCTTTCCTCCTCCTCTCTCAGTTTCAACTCCTCTTCAACCTTGCTTCTAGCAGTAAGCTCGGCCATATGAAGGCTGCCTAGATGATTTCTGATGTGGGCAGCTACATCGGAGTTTGAAGGGTTGGAGAATGGTTTCTCTGCTAACTCAGCAATGTCAAACCTGCTTAAGTGTAGCAAAGATGAGGCACTCAGCCTGTTGAGCTCTCCATTCTCTCTCTCAACAACAAAGTTGTGAGAAGAGTCTTCGAACCTCCACTGGATGATCTTCTTTCTGGGTGCAAGAGGTTGTCTTGGTACCCTGTCTCCTTTCTTTGTATCCAGTAGAGTCACCAGCTTTCTCCTTAGCTTCTTTTCTTCCTCATTCAACGTGTCTGAATTGAGGCCAAGGAGGTTTGCAGCTTGGTCCAAAGTTCCTCTGGGCAGATCAAGAAATTGATCTCTTGTGAGGGAACTTGAGGATCCATCAACATAAGTCAAGTTGACTGAATCCTCCTCACAGGAGATGTCGCTCAGAGTAGTGCAGTTGATGAGCTTAGTCTTGACTGCCTTGAATTCTTCCATGGAGAGATGTTTAGAAGGCTGAGGGGATGGTTTGATTGGTTTTGGGTAGGTTGAGGTGTTTGGGTTCTGGCTAAGGTTTTGGGTTGGAGGATAGGTGATTAGGTGGTTGAGGTGAAGAGGTTGGTAGGTGTGATGGTGTGGTTTAGGGGTGAATGGTTCAGTAGTTGGTTCGGTTTTGATTGGGAAGGAAAGGGTATAGGTTCAGGTTGAGGTTGGGTTTGGATTTTGGGTTGAGAGGTTGCTTTGAAGGTCATCCCCTGTCCCCTTCTATACATCTCCTTCCTTTTCCCCGCGCAAATGTCAGCCTTGATGTCACTGACATGTCGCTGGAGAGTCTTTTCAGACATGGGACCCACCTGCCTGCCAGAGAAGCCATGAGCTTTGAGATAACTCTTCATCCAGGCTTTCTCACCTATCTTCTTGGCAGCAGTCAGTCCAGCTTCTTCTTCCTTCTTCTTCTTTTCCACAAGCTTCTCCCTTGCAGCTCTCTTTCTCTCCTTCTCCATTTGATCTTGCTCTTTGTTGAAGAGCCATAAGATCGTATCACTGTTATGTGGAGACAACTCTTCTTGAGAGAATCCTCTGGAGAGTAGGAAGGTTATCCTTTCTCTCCTGAGCTGCAGATCAGCTTCTCTTTCCTTTCTCTCCCTTTCCTCTTCTAAGGCCAACCTTGCAGCTTCTTCTTTTTGCTGTTTTAGCAGCAAGGTTGCCTTTTCCAGCTCTATCAACTCCTCTAATGGTAGCAGGAGTACATCTTCAGTTGCAGCCCCTAGACTAACAAGTCTGTCTATGACCTCTACTCTTCTTCGGTTGTTGACTGCCTCCTGGTTGGTGCAGCTGCTTTGGTACTTGCAGCTAACAGTTTCCCAGTTGGAAGCCTACCTTTCCTTTTAAGCTTCTCCAACCTTTCTTCCTCCTGAAGCTCTTCCGAAGTCATCTTCCTCTTTCCTTTGATGTCTTCGGAAGTACTAGACTTTGGGGTTTCTTGGATGGAAGATCCAGGTTGGGTAGTAGAGGTGGGAGCTGGAGTCAATGCAGATGTCAGAGCTAATGGTTGGGTGAGAAAATCCTCCCTATTAACCTCAGATGCAAGTTCCAGAATTGCATCTGTGACTATTAGATCATCGGATAGAGAAAATAGTCCTTCCGCAGCAGCAATCTCAGCTTCGGAAGTTTGAGTTGTTCTTCCGAGGCTTTGAATTGTGCTTCGGAAGTCTGTGAAAATACACTTTCTGTCCCAACTGTTTCGGTTGCTGGGCCATCAGTCCTTGTTTCCCCTTCGAAGTTAATCTCAGGTTCCACTTGGACCTTAGGTTGACCAACTTCCTCGACAGTGGTAGAAGGTGCATTCAACCTCTGAAGCTCTTGAGCTCCAAAGTAAATCACAGACATATCAGGGCTGGGCTGTTCTATGAGGGATTCCAAAAGGAACTTGTTGAAGAACCTATTGAGATCCTGGAGCATCCTTTGATCCACTTGAAAGACAACTGGAGGAGGCTCAGGGAAAATAGCAGCTTGTTGCATTGGATACTTTGAGCTCAAAGAAGTAGAGCTTGACTTTGGGTTTCCTGTCTTTGACTTTGTCTCTCAACACTCTCCCCCTTTTTGGTAGCATCATCCTGAGAGCTTGATGAGCTAGAGGAAGAGGTCAAGGAGACCTGAACTGGTACATGCCTAACAGATCTCTCAATCTGTTTCTCAGCTAGTTTGGCCTTGAGAGTTTCAATCTCAAGTTGCTGAGTGGCAGACCTATCCTCTAAAGTCTAACCTTTGATTCAAGGTTTGAGACTTTAGAAAGTAGGTCTTGAATGGTGAGTTGCATACTTCCCTCATCTTCTTTTGAAGAATCACGGGGAGATGAGGTAACATACCTGGTATGTTCATCCTCACCACCAGATGTGGTTTCTTGGCGCCCTGGTTTCCCTTGCACAATGATGTCTCTTTCAGAGTCATCAAAGGGCATGGTTGCCGTAGATTCAGTCTCAGTTTCGTTACCACTGTCCTGAGGATCCATTGAGGCTCCTTCAGTAGTGGCAGCTGAATCTACATGAGTCCCCTCCACATCAGTGGGACTCACCTCAGTAAGGCTTTGCTGGTGGGGGCTAGAGATAAGGGGTCTCTCTAGGCTCTGTTGATCCTTGAGAGGGTGTTGTGGATCAACTTCATTGCCTTTAAGAGACATAATCTCTTCACCAGCTCCGGTCAAAAGGTCAGTAAAAGATAAGGAGTTAAAACCTAATGACCCGGGACTTTGATCAATGTCAAGAGGCATTGAGCTGTCCCTTTGTGGCTGCTCAGGGGAGTATAGAGACTCTCCCTGAGGGCTATCAGCTTGGGTTTCGGGCTCATGGGTCTGAGACTGAGGAGACTCAAGACCCATATTGAGGTCAATTGTGAAGGATGGTTGGACCTCAGGCTGAGTGGGAGCCCTTTGTTCCACTCTAGCCTTTTTGATTGAAGAGGAGGGCTTGTTCAATCAGAGTAGATTGAACAAGGGTTCGTTTGGGACGTCTCTGATATGTAACAGTAATGGGTGGAGAAGGTAGATTTGGAGGGTGAGGGTAGTTGCTGGTGTGGGTTCATCACCTGTGGGGTTAACAGGGATGTCACCAGGAGCCATTGGCTCAATCATACCTGGAAGTAGTGCGGTATCTCTTCCAGTGTAGTTGGTAGACACTCTCTTCAAGATCTTGAAGATGGTCGGCCTCATTTGGGAGCAGTCAGAGCAGCTGCACAGACAAGCTTGCCCTGATCCAGCTCACAGTTGATTATGTGCTGGAGAAACCTGGGATACATGAAGAATGTGTCCCTTTGAAGATTTCCATAAGGTTAGTCAGCACAAACCTTGAATAGTTGAAGCGGAGGCTTTGTACCAACCCATGAACTAAGCACCCAAGTTCATATGGGATTTGATCCCATCCCCCAGATTTATTAGACAGGCAGTAAGAACCACATGCAGCAGAACTTCCATTTGTAGGAGAAGTTGAATTTGTAGACCGTTGACCTGCTAACATCTCCACCGTATCCCATTTGGAGATAAGAACTGTCCAAATCTGTTTTGGGGAATTCCGTTGGAGCGCCCTCATCATGGAGCTCGAGATGCTCCCTGATGATCTGTTCAGAGATGACCAACTCTTGGCCACAAATGCTCGACCTTATAACACGAACCCCATTTAGGGTTTCAATCCGACCATTTGCCCAAAATTCGGACATTTGGTTTGAATAGATTGTAGGGTTTACAGTCAAAGCAGTGTAGTATGAGGATTGGGTCAGGAAAGAAATGATATCTGAGAAGTCAACATCCCTTGAAGAATCAAGGAGTGCGACCTGGTTATGCTGAGGGTTTAGTGCCATTGAAGAAGATGACAGAAGGATAGTTCGGAATAAGGTAAATTGGAGAAGAAGAAAGCTTTTAGGGCAGTAATTTGGGTAAAAAGATGTAAGTGATTAACCGGAAGTATTTAAATGGGTGAAATGGCGGTTTAAAGGGTGTTTTGGATAAGATGATGTGAGGTTCAGTGGATGATGTGACATGGGCGGTAAGGTTAGACCATTTAAATAATCCGACATCATTAACAAAATCTTTACTTTTTACAGTGTGGGGCCCAAAAGATTTCCGTTACACAGTAAAATCTTTCTTCCGAGTATAAAGCATTTCCGAAGGTAATGTTCTTCCGAAGGCAAATTTACTTCCGAAGGTAAATTGCTTACTTCCGAGAGTATATGTTGCTTTCAGGTGGAGAGTGTTAAATGCTTCGGAAGTAGATCTGATATGAAATCAATCGCTTCTTCCGAGACTTAACACTCTTCCGAGAAGAAAATTATCCTGGGAGAAATTTGCTTCGGAAGATATGCAAGATATCTTCCGAGGGTTAATTTCTCTTCGGAAGAATTCATACTTAGATAAAATTTAGAAAAGATCTTTTGTAACAGGGCTTAGATTGTTTTGACATAAGACTTTACACATTAAAAGGTTTTCAAATGAGATTAACTAATCAATGTTTATCATCCCAATAGCTGTAATGAGATATTTAATCTCTGTTCATCAAATGCTTTGGTGAACAAATCAGCATATTGTTCATTTGAATCAACTTTGATTAGTTTGATAAGATTTTTCTCATGAATATCTCTAATGAAATGATACCTGATATCAATGTGCTTTGTCTTGGAGTGCTTCACTGGATTTTCAGTAATGGATATAGCACTGTTGTTGTCAATGTGGATAGGAGTGCTCATGAAGTTGAATCCATAGTCTATCATCTGGTTTTGAATCCACAGCAGCTGAGCACAGCAACTAGCAGCAGCAATGTATTCAGCTTCAGCAGTTGATGTAGAGACACAGGATTGCTTCTTGCATTGCCATGAGATGATCCTTCCCCAAGAAATTGACATCCACCTGATGTTGATTTCTTGTTGATGTTGCAGCCACCATAATCGCTGTCAGAGTAACCATAGAGATTAAAATCACTATTTCTTGGATACCAGAGACCTAGTTTAGGTGCTCCTTTGAGGTATCTGAGGATTCTCTTGGCAGAATTAGGTGAGACACCTTTGGAGCAGCCTGATATCTTGCACAAATGCAAGTTGCAAACATGATATCAGGTCTACTTGCTGTGAGATACATCAGAGAACCAATGATTGCTCTGTACTGATGTTGATCAGTATCCTCCCCCTCAGAATCAGGGCAGAGATTGTGGTTTCTGGGTATAGGTGTCTTTGCTGCTTTACTCCTTCATATCAAATCGCTCTAAGATATCATTGACATACTTAGATTGATTGATGAAGACCCTTCCTTCAATTGCTTTACCTGAATTCCAAGGAAAAAGTCCATTTTTCCATGGAACTCATCTCGAACTTCTTCTTCATAATGCTCTCAAAGTCTTTGCACATTTGGTCATTTGAGGAACCAAATATGATATCATCAACATAGACTTGAACAAGCAAGATGTCTTTCCCAGACTTTCTTATGAAAAGAGTCTTATCAATGGTACCTCTAGTGTAACCATTCTTCAGGAGAAATTGAGACAATGTCTCATACCACAGCCTAGGTGCTTGGTGCAGCCCATATAGAGCTTTATCCAACTTGCACACATAGTTTGGATGTTGTGGGTCTTCAAATCCTGGAGGCTGGCATACATAGACTTCCCTATCTATATCCCCATATAGAAAGGCACACTTGACATCAAGCTGGTAGACAGTGAAATTCTTGGATGCAGCATAAGCAAGGAAGATCCTAACTGCCTCAAGTCTTGCAACAGGTGCAAAGACATCAGTATAATCGATTCCCTCCTCTTGAGTGTATCCTTGAACCACCAGTCTTGCCTTGTTCTTGATAATCAAGCCTCTATCATCTCTTTTGTTTCTGAATACCCATTTGGTGCCTATAGGTACTTGACCAGATGGTAGCGGACATAGGTTCCAAACCTTTGTCTTTTGAATTGAAGCAGCTCCTCTTGCATTGATTCAACCCAGCTACTATCTTTCAAGGCATCTTCCACCTTCTTGGGTTCCATTTGGGATAAGAAGCATGAGTACAAGCAGACATTCCCATTATGAGTCTGTCCTCTTGTTCTCACACCCTCAGAGACTTCCCCTATGATGTTTTCAGCTGGATGAGTATTATGAATTCTGAGTCTAGGAATCACCTCCAGTTGCAAAGATAAGTCCAAGTTGGACATATTTTGCTCAGGAGCTTGAATACTTGGTCCAGCTGTTGTTTCAAACTCATTCAATGAGGACTGATTGAATGAAAGAGAAACATCATCATTTCTTTGCTGTGAAGCATCATTAACAGTTGCCTGTTCCTTCAAGATGGTGCTTCCATCAGCTTGGTGTTGTGCAGGATCACCTGAAGAGATTTGAAAATCAGCAGGTGAATCCCTTGTTGAAGTACCACTATCTCTTGAAATGGTTATGCTGTCAGATCTTTCAATAGTGGGAACTTGATTTGTTGCAGCTCTTGGAGAACTTGGAATAGGTCTGGGAAGCTCAAACAGTTGATCTTCATCAGAATTACTTTGAACACCTGTTCCAGCTGAAACATTCTCACAAGATGGTTTAGAATAGTTTGGAACAATTCTAAATCAAAGATATATGATCAGGGCCATTCCCCCTAACACAAGGAGTGTGCTCATTAACTACAATGTTGGAAGATTCCTCAAATTGTTGGTTTTTAATATTATAAACTCTATAGGCTTTAAGTAGGAGGAATATCCAACAAAGATAGCATCATCTGACTTTTCAGCAAATTTTGCCAAATTGTCTTTTGTGTTAAGTATGGTACACCTGCTGCCAAAGGACCTTAGAAAGCCAATGAACGGTGGCCTCTTGTTCCATAACTCATAAGGGGTTTTTCCATGTGGCTTTACTACAAGAACTCTGTTCTGCACATAGCATGCAGTGCTGACTGCCTCTGCCCAGAATGTTAGAGGCAGCTTTGAATCAGCTAACATAGTCCGAGCAGCCTCAATAAGTGTCCTATTTCTCCTCTCAGCAACACCATTTTGTTGAGGAGTTCTAGGAGCACTATATTGTCTGGCAATCCCTTTTGAGTTACAAAATGAGTCAAGAACTAGGTTCTTAAACTCAGTCCCTTGATCACTTCTAATTATTTTAACCTTGTGATCAACTTGATTTTCTATTTTAAGAATAAAAGATTTAAAGTTTCAGCAGTTTTATCTTTAGTTCTTAAAAAGAATACCCATGTAAATCTAGTAAAATCATCAACAATCACAAGGCAATATGATTTCCTTCCAATGCTCATTATACTTGTGGGACCAAATAGATCCATGTGCAATAAGTGTAATGGAGTGGTGATAGAGTTAACAACTTTGGATTTATGAGAAGACCTGTGTTGTTTCCCTTTCAGGCAAGCAACACAGTTATCTTTGCAGAAAAATTCCTTTTAGGCAAACCATGTACCAAGTTATTTTTAGCCAATTTATTCATTGTCTTAAAATTGACATGACACATTCGTTTATGCCATAGTGTTGACTCATCACCATCAGCTTTGGAAAGAAAGCATGATACTTCTCCCATTGGGGAAGCATTGTTCATATCAAGCTTGTACATATCCCTTTTTTTGGGAGATCTAAGAAGCACCAATTCCTGAGGAATTGTCATCCGGGTTTGAGGATAATGCACTCATGTTCTGTGAAAAGCATTGATGCTTTTGATCACAGAATTGAGAAACACTTAACAGATTGTGTTCAAGCTGTTTGACAAATTAACTTTGTCAACTTTTAACTTTCCATTGGATATACTTCCTCTGCCAGAAATATATCCTCCGGCCTCACCTCCAAACTGGACAGGACCTCCATCATAATGTTGAAATTGTTGAAGGAGAGATCTGTTCCCTGTCATGTGCCTGGAGCATCCACTATCTACAATCCAAATGTTGTTATTCTTGTCATATGGATGTCCCTGCACATAAGGTGAGATAATTAGTTTTGATTGGAAACCCAAGCCTTATTGGTCTTGGGTTCTTCCAATGATAGTGACATAATTGAACCAAAATTTATGCATGGGGGTTCAATGGATGTCTTTGAAGAAGAGGTTTGGGCTACAGCATCTTCCTTGATCTTCCATTCCATCCCTTGGTTGATCATAGAGGATGAGCTTGTTGAAGCTTTGTAGCTTGGCATTCTTCCGAAGCTTCTTTCTTTTCGGAAGAGACCTTCACCACCTTTTCTTCCGAAGCAGTCTTCTTCTGGGATGGTTTCAAGGGGACTCTTTTGTTTTTCTGAGTCTTTACAGCTTTAACTTCCGAAGCCTTTTTCCTTTCGGAGAAGAATTTTCTTCCGAGAGAAGCCTTGCTTCGGAAACAAGCTTTCCCTTTTTCATCACTTGAACCATTTGATATGGTCCAAATGAGAAACCTTCCCTGACTCCTTCTCTTTTAACATTATTTGCATAATGTGTGCTAGCAGGATTGTAGTAACAATCTTTAGCCATGTGGTTTTGCAGACCACACATTATGCATGCAATGTTAACTTTCTGGGAATGAGAGGATTGTTGTTTCTTGTTCTTTTTCTCTTCATCAGCAACCTTTCCCTTTTAATTTCTGATCCTTTGGTAGGATAGGAGTACTGGTATTGTACTCTTTTCCTGAATCAGAAGTTCCAACCACCTGGAATCCAGTTGAAACGAATACACCCTTTTGCTTTGGGTCTATCTTTAGCTTGGATTCAGCCACTTTCTTGGCAAATTTTCTGGCTGCCTTAGCTCTGCTTCTTCTGGCTTTGGTGGTCAGGGTTTGATCATCATTGGCTGGGGAGGGCATAATTACCTGTTCCTTCCCTGTGATGGTCTCCATAGTTGTATCATTCTTTGACTCTTGAGAAGGTGGGTCAACAGATGGAACCTCTAGCTCTTCAGTACCACACCTTGGTTGTCTTATAGACTCATAACAGTGTGGTGGAGCAATTTCATTGGTTCCCAACCCACCTTTGTTTTGATAACAAAGTTTTGAGTGAGAGGATGATGCAAGAATGGCTTGGAAGTTTTGCTCGGAAATAGCATACTTCCTGGCTTGAGCCTCAGCAGTGACAAGCTGGGCTTGAGCCTCAGTCAATTTGGATATTAAATCCTTGATTTGAGTCTTGTAGTTTGTATGTTCATGTTTTAAGAGGGACACAGTTTTCTCTAACTCCTCAATTTTTCTTTGATAGTCAGATTCAACCCTTTTAAAGTCAGATTTTAAAATATTTAAAGACTCAATATCAGGTTTTATTTCCATACTGTAGTCCTGATACAGTTTTAACCTTAGCAATACAAGCAGGGGTACAGAGATGTTCATATACCTTGTTTTCATCTGTTACTGCCATGAGTGCTTGAGCAGGAGTCACATCCTGAACCATAAAGCTCCAGTCAACTTCTTGAGCCATTGCAGCAGTCTCTGTTGACTTTCCGGTTGGCTTTGGTGTAGAAGGATGTGTGGAGGCCTATGAGGTTCCCTGTAACATCTCGTACTTTTCGTTAAATTAATAGTTAACGTCGTTTATTCTTGAAAGGGCTATTAATGTTTTTTATGAAACCTGTGGGCTGTTTGTGCTATTCTATTAGTTAGTCTTTAATTCTTTAATTAAAAAGATTATAATTTATCTATTAAATTGAACATAATAATAAATAATAATAATAAGTAATAACTAATAATAATAATAATAATAACAATGATAATAACAACAATAATATTAATAATAATAACAACAATAAATTATAACAATAATAATAATTGCAAAGAATTACTAAACTTAAAAATGTTAAAGCTTAAAATTTATAAGGTTAGGGGTTTGTTTGTCATTTTAGAAATCTTAAAAGAAAAGTTTACACATAAAATATCAACTTTTAACCTCAGGGACCATTTATGTAAATTTAAAACCCAACCCCCTCCCCTTTCTTTTAACCCGTATCTCCGATGGTAGGACCAGCCACCGCGGCCAACTCCGGCGAGTTCATAACCGGCCAAAACCTTCGAAACACTAACCCAAATCTTTTAGTTCGTGTCATGGAACCGTTTCGAACTAGTAGCTGCACATTATTTCGAATATAAAGTCGGTAATGGAAGCATGTGAGTTCGGGTAACCGAATGTCATCAACCGAGACCGTTCATCAATATGATCAATAAAGACTCAATTAATCAGTATACATGATCGACTCATCAATTCATACCCGTTAATGATCTTAATTTCAAGTTTAACTGTGAATTAAAGATCAAATTGAACACTTTACATTCGTATCCCAACTGAAACCGAAGAGTGAGAAGCACATCGAATTGGGACTATATAACATAGGCAATTGTTTCCCCTTGACCCCTTTCAACTCTCTGAAACCTCAATTTCTCAATAAATCCGCTAAATCGTCACTCAAACATCGATTTCAAGCACCCTGTTCTTTGCGAGCGAACCGAGACACAACCCGAGCACAAAAACTTCAAATCTATTGTAATCAAGTAAGTAAAATACATGATTATGTTCGTCTAGGCATGGGGAATAAAAGCCCTATGGTTAATTTGGTTAACAACATCGAATTGATGTTCGATTTGATTCAAGAACAATCAAGGGTTCTTGGATTTGGGGGCGTATTAATGATTGAAGTTAAAAGAAATTGAAACCGGGTATTACCGCGGCTGAGAGCCTTGGTTCAGCGGTAATATGGGAAGAGGTTAAACAAGAGGTCCCCGGTTCGAATCCGGGGGACCCCATGTTTTATTTTTAAGGCTTTTAGCCTTCATTTGAATCTAGTTTTTTTTTCTAAAAATTATAAGAATTGGTTTTATAATTTTGTTTATTTTTTTAAAGTTAATTAATCCTTTTTCCTGTAAATCTATTTATTATTTTTATTTTTATAAATACCTTAACAAATATTTATCAACAAATATAGTGTTTAGTTATTTTTATAAATAAGATTTTAGATAACAATTTAAATCATCGCATTATATTAATCACTTTAAAGGTAGACTAATCATGATATTTATAGAATTTACCTACATTTTATAATTTAAATCCATAAATTTTTATAAAAACTTTAAATCTTTTTAAAATTCTATGAAAGATACGTTTTTCTTTATTAGACTATAATATAATTTTCTCTAATTAGTTGTAGTTATTTATAAAGGGCCCCAAAATCCACTTGAACCCTAGTTCTCATTCAAACGTTAAACTTATATAATTAAACTTTAATCTTGTAAATATGTATTTATATTTAGGTGTTTTGTGACGGATTACGTGGAAACGACGTTTATTATTATTTCTTACTAATCATCTAATATATACTTATTGATCAAGTGAGTATTTCCATACCCCTTTTTGCTTATTTTCACACTTTGGGGTGAAACATGTTAACTTATTATCATTGCACTTGTAAACTTATTTGAGACTTGTAATCTTTATGGCAATTCATCATGCAAAGTTGTGGTTAGTTGAACTTTTGTGGTTATCATGTTATGGCGTAATATGTACAATCATTAACTATTGCTAGCCCAGCGAAGTCATAGATCTATGGGCCAGACAAGCCTGCTTTGGTTGATCCAAGTACACTTAGCTGATCGTATAATCTTGTAAACGTTTGAGACTTGTAAAACTTTGTCGAGGTTTGATTGTTGCATTGTTCATAACATCCCTAATCACTTTATTCACTAACTTATGACTTGAATTTCCATCTCTTATATAATCTATGTATTAAAAACTATGGAATGCTCACCAACATTTTTATGTTGACCTTTTATTTTTAACATGTTTCAGGAATACCTCAAGTATGTGTTCTACTCTTTGAAGCTTATCACATCTAGGATTGGACCTAGAGATAAAATGGATGATCATGTTATTTGTAGCATTTGTACATGATGTATTCTTTGTTGAAACTTTTGCTTGTAATGTTACAATTGAATCTTATGATTAATATATTTGGATTTAATAATTAGCGTTGTGTGGCTGTGAACAATCGTAACCCTCACATCTCGACGTTTCCGCCGTCAAGGTTGGGGTGTGACAGATTGGTATCAGAGCCCATAACTATAGGGATTTAGGTTATTAGAAATGGTGAACTAGACTATAGTTTCATGAACCTCATAGAAAGATCCTTATATCTTTGTGCTTACATGTTGTTTGCATGCTACATAATGCTATGCCTTTTGTGCAACTTGATGCCTTAGCATAGGATTGCCTTATGTATGCTTAAACTTAGTTACTTGTCTCCCTAAACTTAACTTTAACTCTTTGATTCTCCCCGACAAATGAACTTCCTAAACTTATTCTCAACGACATGTGGAATCTACACTTATCATCGTGGGTTCAATTCCTTAGACTCTATGTCTAATCTATGAAAATCTCATCAAGATTTTGATTTCATAAACCAAAGAAATTTGTGTGACACATAGACACCTGTATTCTGGATTTCCTGGCAAAAGGCCTTCGGGCTAAGGCAAGCATATCGTATAAATCTCATTGTGAGACCAGTTATGCTTACCTGGGGATTTCTGGGATGAGTGATAAACTATGGTCAACATACACAAGTCTCTATGGCAAATGGGTCAATTTACCTTGACGTGTCAACGATTCCAAATGGTAATGCGTTACCAAATGGAACCATCCTCTTTGTATTTTAAAAATCTTTGATTCCTTAAACTGGTATCTCTTCATTCATATCATACATAATGTTCCTGTTAATATTGAACCTAACCTACATTTCAACTCTTACGTTTAAACACCGTTATACGTTGAGCGTTTCATGTAACTATTTCTATATCTTGACCAACGTGAACATGGATCTTAATATACCCAAAGATATTGGGAATCTAAACCGAATGGTCATCAAAAACTTTAAACCGTTACTTATGGTTCTCAAGTCTTCTTAAGGAGGTGTCCCATAACTAAGAACATGCAATGCTATAGGTGGAATTCCTACATCTCGGGATACTTTGTCTAGGCAAAGTGTAAATGGTGATTTGACTCGATCATTGAATCCATTTACTTGACTCGAAACCCTTGAGATGAGTGATCACTTATAAGTACGCATGTCTTTAATAAGGTTATGGCTGGTCTCATATCTTGAGAAGTCCATGTATTCCCTTCGATTGTGAATCGAATGTACACATCTCATTATGATGTCGAATCATTCTTGTCCTTGATTTTGCCTTCCTGATTTAAATTATTCAAGATTTGAACACCATCATAACAAATTATGCTATCTCGAACTTTGATCTTAAGCTTGTAAGCACGATTTTTCCTTTTATTACATTGATGTAACTTGAAATTTTCAGAATTTCTAATTGATATTGTTTTCCTTTCGTCGTTAAGTCAAACTCCGTACCGTCTGCACCGTGAGAGATGAAAGTGTTTGCAAGCCAACCTATGACTAAGAAGACTCGTATCTCCTAAATGATTCTAAACTCATCAAAACAGGGGTGATTCCCTTACTTTGATGATTCTCTATTCGTTTCGATAAATGGTTTCCAATTGTGATTTATAAAATTTCATCCTCTGGATCGGGGTAATTTCCTTATCCCGAGGATTGACTTCAATTATTTTCTTTGGAATGGCATTTCACAAATGACATGATCTCACCAAAATAGGATTGAAACCCGTACTTTGGTGACAAATGTCAATCTTCGATTGTTTTCTTCAATCATCAAGATAGGCGTGAATTCCATACCTTGATGATAATATCATCTTTATGAATTGTATTTGTTCAAATGAGATGATTTCATCAAAGTAGGAGAGAGTTCTGGATTTTGATGAAGAAGTTCATCTTGTTATATTTTGTTTTTGTAAAACTTCACCGTTAAGATAGAAGTGATTTCCCTTACCTTAATGGTGAGTTACCTCGTCTTATATCCGTGGATCCTCAACAAGGAGTTGGGATCGAACTTTTTTTTTTTTGTTGGTAAAGTTAGTGGTCATACCTTGGGAATACACCATCAAGTTAGGAGTGAAAACCATACCTTGATGACTATTCCCATTCTTTGATCTCAAACTTACCAAGGTTTTAAGACTTCAATTGACAAGAAACATGTAATAACTTGAAGGGTGAACACGTTATCTGATTTACCGACGATAGTGTTCCAGCCAGTCAAGGTAAAGCATGAATCTTGAACTCAAAAGGGGTCGTTGTTACTTTGGAGTAACCCTAGTTCCAAGCGTGGAACAGTTAAATTTTAAATCGATTTCTTCTCTCACACTTTTATATTTCAATTTGACGTTTGATCTAGTTTATGGAACCTTTTTATCGATCTTCATTCTGAGTTATCATCAAAGCCTAAATGCACGGTTATAACACTCCTAAAACAATCTTTTGTACAAGTTAAAGTTATTATAAATTTATGTCATGCTTTCCTGTTTATGGCAAAGCACGGTTGTGTTCATGGGTTTGATGAACCGCGTGTGCAAGCCGTAATTGGGAAACTATTTGTCATTGATTTTATCGTCGATATTCTGAGTTATTAAAAATTCCAATCCGATCATGAACGACGTCTTTGTTTAACTCTTTATCCATAAGTAAAAATGCAATACCCATCATTTCGGGATAACCTTGAACTCCAAATCTTGAAAATTTCTAAATCTCTATCCTGATTGCGACTCATAAGACTTGCTATTACATTCATTCCGATATGGATAAAAAGGATCATGAATTTCCGCGATTGGTATTCATGGTTTGGCATAAAGGAAATTGTTGACGTAGCTTGGTATATATTCAAATTGTCTTGTATTTCTTGATGTCATTTGGTGCATTATTGACCGATTGACTACTTTCACGCATTGACTCATGTGAGATAACGAGTCGAGACATTGACTCGTACTTACCTCAAATAGACGGTTATCGTGGTATGTCGTTAAACATCGATCGCTAATTCTGATGATCGAATCACTTTCTGTTATTAGCAATGCCTCTAATCATCTTGGGAACCCAGCTCAAAATCTCGGCATATCGTATCATTCTTAACCCGACGGTTCAACCGGAGGAGCGATACGTATTCACAAGATATGCGTTAAACTTGTGTCATTATATAGTGGCACTAGGGATTCTCAAATTCCGACGGTCAAACTTTCATACAATTACGGGATATTATTATTTCTTTCTTATTGGCTTCAAGACGTCATTATATTACACAATTTCATTCCAGATGATGGGAGAAGTGTGATATACCTCAGGAACTCATCATCGTTTTCCAACGTTTCATGTGTCAAATCTCAAAGAGTTAGTTTGTCAATGATAACCTTCGCATTCCACTGGAAGAGTTCAAATTTGGATGTATCGAGTAAAATTCCATAATTCGCAAAGTGAAGCCTCTCACCCGTAATCAAACGCCAACCACGGTCCGTTAGTACACTCATCTTTCATCATAAGTCTTCTGTTCGTTTAAGTTTCATTCTTAATTTCGGGACGAAATTCTTAAAAGTTGGGGAGACTGTAACATCTCGTACTTTTCGTTAAATTATTAGTTAACGTCGTTTATTCTTGAAAGGGCTATTAATGTTTTTTTATGAAACCTGTGGGCTGTTTGTGCTATTCTATTAGTTAGTCTTTAATTCTTTAATTTAAAAAGATTATAGTTTATCTATTAAATTGAACATAATAATAAATAATAATAATAAGTAATAACTAATAATAATAATAATAACAATGATAATAACAACAATAATATTAATAATAATAACAACAATAAATTATAACAATAATAATAATTGCAAAGAATTACTAAACTTAAAATGTTAAAGCTTAAAATTTATAAGGTTAGGGGTTTGTTTGTCATTTTAGAAATCTTAAAAGAAAAGTTTACACATAAAATATCAACTTTTAAACCTCAGGGACCATTTATGTAAATTTATAAAACCCAAACCCCCTCCCCTTTCTTTTAACCCGTATCTCCGATGGTAGGACCGGCCACCGCCGGCCAACTCCGGCGAGCTCATAACCGGCCAAAACCTTCGAAACACTAACCCAAATCTTTTAGATCGTGTCATGGAACCGTTTCGAACTAGTAGCTGCACATTAATTCGAATATAAAGTCGGTAATGGAAGCATGTGAGTTCGGGTAACCGAATGTCATCAACCGAGAACCGTTCATCAATAATGAATCAATAAAGACTCAATTAATCAGGTATACATGATCGACTCATCAATTCATACCCGTTAATGATCTTAATTTCAAGTTTAACTGTGAATTAAAGATCAAATTGAACACTTTACATTCGTATCCCAACTGAAACCGAAGAGTGAGAATCACATCGAATTGGGACTATATAACAGAGGGCAATTGTTCCCCTTGACCCCTTTCAACTCTCTGAAACCTCAATTTCTCTAAATCGTCACTCAAACATCGATTTCAAGCACCCTGTTCTTCGCGAGCGAACCGAGACACAACCCAAGCACAAAAACTTCAAATCTACTGTAATCAAGTAAGTAAAATACATGATTATGTTCGTCTAGGCATGGGGAATAAAAGCCCTATGGTTAATTTGGTTAACAACATCGAATTGATGTTCGATTTGATTCAAGAACAATCTAGGGTTCTTGGATTTGGGGGCGTATTAACGATTGAAGTTAAAAGAAATTGAAACCGGGTATTACCGCGGCTGAGAGCCTTGGTTCAGCGGTAATATGGGAAGAGGTTAAACAAGAGGTCCCCGGTTCGAATCCGGGGGACCCCATGTTTTATTTTTAAGGCTTTTAGCCTTCATTTGAATCTAGTTTTTTTTCTAAAAATTATAAGAATTGGTTTTATAATTTTGTTTATTTTTTTAAAGTTAATTAATCCTTTTTTCTGTAAATCTATTTATTATTTTTATTTTTATGAATACCTTAACAAATATTTATCAACAAATATAGTGTTTAGTTATTTTTATAAATAAGATTTTAGATAACAATTTAAATCATCACATTATATTAATCACTTTAAAGGTGGACTAATCATGATATTTATAGAATTTACCTACATTTTATAATTTAAATCCATAAATTTTTATAAAAACTTTAAATCTTTTTAAAATTCTATGAAAGATACGTTTTTCTTTTATTAGACTATAATATAATTTTCTCTAATTAGTTGTAGTTATTTATAAAGGGCCCCAAAATCCACTTGAAACCCTAGTTCTCATTCAAACGTTAAACTTATATAATTAAACTTTAATCTTGTAAATATGTATTTATATTTAGGTGCTTTGTGACGGATTACGTGGAAACGACGTTTATTATTATTTCTTACTAATCATCTAATATATACTTATTGATCAAGTGAGTATTTCCATACCCCTTTTTGCTTATTTTCACACTTTGGGGTGAAACATGTTAACTTATTATCATTGCACTTGTAAACTTATTTGAGACTTGTAATCTTTATGGCAATTCATCATGCAAAGTTGTGGTTAGTTGAACTTTTGTGGTTACCATGTTATGGCGTAATATGTACAATCATTAACTATTGCTAGCCCAGCGAAGTCATAGATCTATGGGCCAGACAAGCCTGCTTTGGTTGATCCAAGTACACTTAGCTGATCGTATAATCTTGTAAACGTTTGAGACTTGTAAAACTTTGTCGAGGTTTGATTGTTGCATTGTTCATAACATCCCTAATCACTTTATTCACTAACTTATGACTGAATTGTCATCTCTTATATAATCTATGTATTAAAAACTATGGAATGCTCACCAACATTTTTATGTTGACCTTTTATTTTTAACATGTTTCAGGAATACCTCAAGTATGTGTTCTACTCTTTGAAGCTTATCACATCTAGGATTGGACCTAGAGATAAAATGGATGATCATGTTATTTGTAGCATTTGTACATGATATATTCTTTGTTGAAACTTTTGCTTGTAATGTTACAATTGAATCTTATGATTAATATATTTGGATTTAATAATTAGCGTTGTGTGGCTGTGAACAATCGTAACCCTCACATCTCGACGTTTCCGCCGTCAAGGTTGGGGTGTGACATCCCGGGTTGGACTTGGGAGCCTTGCATTCCCTTGCAAAATGACCAAGTTGGTTATAGTTGTAACATTTGGCCTTGCTTTTGTCAAACCCAAATTTGCTGGTGATTAGGTTCTGTAGGAATTGCCTTCTAGTTCTTTTAAAGAACTTCTTTGCTCTGTAGGTTAGAAGAGCCATTTATTGGACTATGTCCACATACTCTATATCATCCGGGCTAAACCACTCTAGATCATCAAAGCAGTATTGATAGTCATTTGAGTGCCCACTTCCTGAGACAAATGCACAGCCCTCCTGAAAGGAGCTTTGCTGAGCTTGTTGAGACCTTGGAGTCTCAGGAAATGTGATGTAAGGCCCAGAGGAACAAGATGGCTGCTGGGTATAGGTCAGGTATTGCTGAGACTGGGAGATTCCTGAGCCTTCAGCAACCATTAAAGCGTTGCTAGCAGGAAGACTCAAGGGTCTGCTTGTCTGATGACCCCTCTTGCTTTCCATTTCCAAACGGTATCCATCAAGGATCCCATAGAGTTCGGTCATGGTGAGTGTATTCAGATTCACTGTTCTCTTGATAGAGACACAGTAGAACGTCCACTCATTGGGTAGAGCACTCATAAACTTTCTAGTAAGGTCTCTGAGTTCATGAGTGATTCCCACAGATTGAAGGGAAGAGATGAGATCCATGTACCTGAAATATTGCTGGCTAAGAGTCTCTCCAGCAACATAGGTGAAGTTCTCAAACTGCTGCTTCAATGAGTCTTTCTTGGAATCATTCGAGCTTGAGTACATTTGAGCAAGAGCATCAAAGAGTTCTTAGGCACTTACGCTACAATGCTCAAACCCCACCATGATAGAGTTTGGGATTGCAGTCATAAGAACAGTCATAGCATTGCTGTCTATGTCAAGCTTCTTCCTGTCTTCATTAGAATAATCTTCAACGGCTTTCTCAATCATGGCACCGTTTCCACCAGCTACTTTTGGCTTATACGGGCCATTGACAATGGATTGCCATATCTTGCTGTCTTGATACCTGATGAAGCCTTCCATTCTTCTGCTCCAAGACCTGAAGTTTTCAGGGGCGATGATGGGAGCTTTGGTCATCGTTCCCATCTCTACTTCAGATTTGTTGAGGGCCATTTTTGAGTGAGGTATAAGGAGGAGTGAAAAACTGGTTGATTAGGATGGTAAGATCTCACAATCAAGAGCCTAAAAAGCTCTGATACCAATTGTAGGATCGGGTTTGTCACTTAAACACTTGTATTTCTCTCAAACTCACTTATAATAACACTCAAATCAGATGAAGCAATGTCTTTTGCAAGAGTTGATAATAATATAATAAGTAACAAAGGAACAAGCAGAGATATATTTTCAAGGTACTTGTATATATTACTTCTCAACTCAAGATTACAAGACACTTACAAGCATGAAACAAGAGTTACAATGAGAAACTATATACTAGATCCTACAGCCGGATATACTTGATACCAGCTGGAAACCTAAGACTAAAGCATATACTACAATGCTAAAGTTAAGATATCTTAGATAAGTATTATCTAAGATATGGTAGTCATGGCATGTCCATGACTTACCTTTTGTCACCAATTAAAGATGGCAACTGTACTAACATAAAAAGGTAAACAGTGGATTAAAGTATGGTCAACTACATGGCTTTTGAGAAAACGCCATGCACTATCTCAGAGATTTGCAGCGGAGTGTCAGAGACCCATACTTATGTCCACTGATAATAGGAGTGTCTTCCGAAGGTTAACTGGCTTTGGAAGAACTTGATCTTCCGAAGCCACTTATACTTCGGAAGATGCTTCTATGCTGCTTCCGAGGCTTTGAGGACTTCTTGTACTTCGGAAGTTGACTTCAGATCTTTCTCTCTAATTCTTGATCTTCGAAAGTAGGTTCTTTGTCTTCGGAAGTTGGAGTTTTCCTTCGGAAGTGTGTTTTACACTTAGTCTTCGGAAGATCTCCTTCTTCCTTCGAAAGTTCCATACTTAGCTTCGAAAGTCTTTTGTATGTTATACTCAAAATCTTCTACGTGACTTGGTTTTGGTTGCAACAGCCTTTCTAGATCCAACATAGTGATTACTCACCTCGGTGCTGGTGCCAGACTACGTGTAGTGTGGAAGTCATTTATGAACTTCGGCCCAGTACTCGAGTTATGCATATCGTTGGGGGTGGAGTAGTGATTACTCACCTCGGTGCTGGTGCCAGGCTATGTGCAGTGTGGAAGTCATTTATGAACTTCGGCCCAGTACTCGAGTTATGCATATCGTTGGGCGTTTAGTATGTGGGTGGGATCTTTGTCGCTCACCTCGGTGCTGGTGCCAAGCTACGTGCAGTGTGGAAGTCATTTATGAACTTCGGCCCAGTACTCGAGTTATGCATATCGTTGGGGGTGTAGTAGGTGGGTGGGATCTTTGTCGCTTACCCCGGTGTTGGTGCCAGGCTACGTGTGGTGTGGAAGTCATTTATGAACTTCGGCCCAGTAGCCATATAGTTTGTGGCATAGCTGTTGACACTGATCCAGAGCGTGATGATGTAACAGATGTAATGATCCTGAACTTTATCCTAGGTACTGTGGCCAGAGATGCTGAGCACCGTGAATGAAGGTCATTGATAGGCTTAGGCCCAATATCATGAGCATGAAGGGTAAAGTTCATGGTGTTGACGAAAAGAAATGATGTAATGGTAACGAACGAATGAAAGTAAGAAATGATGAATGAACGAATGAAAGTTAATGAATAAATAATGTAACGAACGTAATGGAAGATAATAATTATATTATCTATGTGTATGTATGTTGTGTGATCGCTTACGAAAGTAACAAATGGTTTTATAAAGGAAGTAAAGTATGTTTTATTTAAAACTAGAATTCACTCAGCAACGCTGACTTTGATGTGTTTCCAGTTGGCACAAATTTTGCTGAGGATTGCACGGGGCGGCTACTCAACTTATTTTGGATGGCATCCAATGTTATAATGCTTTTTTAATGAAATACAACATGTATTGTGTAATTTGATAACGATGTAATATTTCGCAAAAAAACCTTTATTATGAAAAGGAATGTTGGTTTAAATGTTTCCGCTGCAATGTTTTTATGAAGGATGATAAATATGTATGTTTTATGTGCGATGAGGATCCAACTGTAAGCGTCCCGGGAACGGGGCCTTACATGAAATGTATTTATGAGTCCACAACTAAGCCTTTGACTGCATGTCTCGTCCGATACTTATTCCAAGTACTGTAAATAAAAGTCAAGTTATAGTCTGCATGGTAATAATCATTCAATATCGTTGACTATGGATTTACGCGTTCCAATCAGTCGAGAGAATGGGGATTGTCAGTCCCGATAGTACTATCTATATTAAATCTGCGGCTCCAACTCGGAGTTACATAGTTGTGTATGGTAGCGAGTTCTTAGTAAGTCCAACCCAATAAATAAACATTCATCACCAAAATATGTATAAACATAAGACATAATAGTAATGATTCATGTAAAGTCATTAAGTAACATGTTCCTCCCCCGTAATTAGTAAAAGAAAAAGGGTTACGAAAACTCACTTTTTGATATAGATCATGTGAAACAGGGGCGAAGTTTCATGAGGGCCGGGGGGCCTGCCCCCTTTTTTTTCGTCAGTAGTGTAAATTTTCGGCTCGATAGTGTAAATTTTCGGTCCGGTAGTGGAATTTTTTTAATAAATATAGAGTCTGCCCCCCTAAAATAGTTTACTTTCGCCCCCGCCCCCTCTAAGCTTTGGTTCAAGCTCCGCCACTAACGTGAAACAAGATGAATTGCACTTAAACCAAAGTAGTTCCTACATATATATGCGATGGTCAAGTAAGATTTACATTCCCATAATAAGTCGTTAAACGAAGTTATGAGTCAAGTGTTAAATAATATAAGTTTTAGTTTTGAACTATTGATTGAAAAGTAAACTAATCCAAATTTATGGTTTTGCATGTTTTACGAACCGTTAATAATATTCGATTATGAAATTGATATTTAAGAATAAATGTATAAACATATATACATATTATGAAATGAGTATCTAATGTCATAATTATAAGTTCACATGTGATTATACGATATTTAGTGAGTTTAAGTTTGTTCTATGATTTCTGCGTTTTTATGCTCATCTTATGTTAAAGTTTTAGTTAACCAAATGTACTAAATACAATACAAGATTTTTTCCACACTTATATTAGCATATTAACTTTCTATAAAATGAAATGTCATATTTTATGGAGCTCATTAGTAGTCTAAAAATAAATATCTTCTTTTAAAAATAAGTGCAATTATATTCTGGAGTTTCAAAAGTTGGTTGGGGGCCGTAAACTTAACCATTTTAAGTGAAATAACTTGGGTTTTAAAGCTAACTCATAAAACTAACTTTAAAAAAAATCATGTGAATTGGATGAAAATTGAGGGAGTTATGCCCTCACAAAGTCAACCTAAGTATTCTGTCGAAAATCCAGGTTTGACCTTTCATCTTGTACTTAGTGTTTGAGGGTTCAAATCTTAATGAAAAATTATGCACTTACTATGGTTAGAAAAATATTTCTTTGAAAATATTAGGCTCAAAAATCGTCCAATTTGGTTATCTTTTGACCAAGATATGGTCTTTTAAATATAGACTATAGTTTCTGTCCGAATCTGTTTTTAGAAACACCAATTTCTCACCCATCTTTCTTGCAACATGCAAGCCTATATACCTTTGATTTCTGCTTTATTATTTTCATTATGTGATAATCAGATGAGATAATTATAAAACATTATGTTAAGAAGCTTGAATAAGTTATACCTTAGAGGATGTTGATGAAGATAATATTCTTGGTTGCTTGATTTTGAGTTTGGATGAATGTATGTGTGTGAGCTACTTTTCACTTGGTTTTTAGAGGGTGAAAAGAGAGAGAATGGCTGAAATTTTAGAGAATGGAAGAGAGTAAGGAGAGTTTTGAAGTTTCTAGTTGGAAAATATGGGTATTTATAGTAAAATGGAGGGAACAAGAAATGGATATGTGGTATGGTCATGATGTTAAAAGTCAAGGAAGAAAGTGATGTGGTGGTGGTGATGTAACGTGAATATGGGGAAGGGATGGGGGGTTGGTGGTTGATTTGATGATTGAATCATAATAACTGTAATTAGAAGGTGTGGTTATTATATAATATTTTCAATACCTTGTATGTTTGTATATAGTGAGAGGCGGTACTTTTATATATATATTCGTATTTATACATATACATGTAAAGTTTTATTCTATTCTCATGTATATCTTTATTGTTGGTATAAATTATCGACTTTGAGTTGGCTTTTGAAGTTGATATTGTGTCCGACATTTTTTTACGAGTCGCGTCGACTAAATCACCAATGTTTAGGTAGTTCGATGAAACGTTGTAAAATATTGAGTCATAATGCATATTAACGCTCTTCAAATTATTTGGGTTCACATAAACAACATGAAATGGTTCGATATGTAGGGATCCTAATAAGACTATTGTAATATCATAGGATCATTACTTAGATTATATCAAACTAAGATACATATGTGTTATATGAAATAATAGAATTAGTTAAGTGTCTCTGATTTCAAGGAATGTTACAGTGAGCACCTTAGCTATTACTTTATAATAACAACCTATAAGATTTTATGGGTTAGATTATTAGGTAGTATAAGCGGATCACTTACTTCAGAAATAAATGTAATAAAGAAGAAGTTACCTCCTCCATTGATGTAACCTGAGGATAAGAAATAGTCAACGATTCTCTTTAAACGGTATTATTATTTGGAATATCAAAATTTCATTAGAAACTTGAACGTGAAACCATATTGATAGAGGGTTATTCACTCCCCAAGCCCATACCGCCATTGGAATTGATGCATGAAGTCTCAACATAAGTATAAGTACTGGTGGCGAAATTAATACTTAGGGTCGCACAAATGGATAATGAACAGATCATATCCACAAATCAAAAGGAGGAATATTAACATAGATTAAATAATAAGTGATAATAACAATATTAATTAGACAAACTAGATTTTAATAATCCAAACTATTACATCTTGGTTGATAATAACTCATACTATTGATTTGACTAGTAACATTCCCAACTTTCACTTTTGTTACCGATAACAGTCTCAGTATATAATTATCAAATATTTACGTTTAATTTGCACTTGATTTCACTCATAAGATTGATTATAAATGAAATAAAGTAATATTCAAGTGAAATCGAGCAGAAAATAAATAAATACCAAGTGTGAATCTATGGTAATTAGGCTATTGGTATTACCACTTATAATAAATATGAAATTTGAGATTGTTACATGTCAAATTAATAGTATGGATTATTATTAAATTTATTAAAATTCAATTTGCTTAATATTTATAATAATTATTTGTTAATAATTAGTTTAAATATAAAGAGCTAAATCTAATGAATATAGCTCTTTATTTTTATTATTTTTTATTTTGTTCAAAAAAAATAAAATAAAGAGCTATATTCATTAAATTAAGTATTTTAGCTAAATCTAATTAATTATTTAAGTACCCAATAATCCTAATGGACTAATCATTTAGGATTAAAACTAATGTGATTAAAGGCTCGTGTAGGATTAATTAGGGTTAAAGGTTTAACTATAAAAAGGATAAGGAGGTGAGACCGTAACATACCACATAATCTCATAAATAAAGGGGTTTAATTAAACAAGAAAGAAGTCATAATCCACCCTTTCTCTTTCCCAATCAATCGTCACACTAAAGGGATCCCGAGCCCGTTATTAACCTATATTCACCACCACCACCTCGTAGTTGCTCGCCGTGAAGGGTGGTTGTTTGACCACCATCGAGCAGTAATCAAAAACCACCTCCCTTGCCCCCTCTTTCATCAATCGCTGCCACTAGACAACCAATACTAGTCGCGTGAGGCGCTTAGTGGTGAAGCTTGAACAAAATTAATGAGAGGTGAAAGTCATGGTACCAAAATCAGAGGCCAGACTTAATACGTACAAAAATTTCAGACGAAATACATATAAATTTTTATTACTGAGCGAAAAAACAAAGGGCGACCTAACTAACTTTGCCCATAGGGACAATAACTAGCAATTTGCCACTTTTGTTTCGTTCATGGTCCTGTATCATATGTGTGTGGGTGTTGAGTTCTATTTTAGGGTTGAATCGATTCATTTTGATTGTGGGTGGACTCACGAGAATGAGAGAAGAACACAAAGTTTAGTGCTAGTTGATTCGAGAATTTGGAGGGCTAGCAATTCGGTTCGTTACCACTGTGTGTCTCAACTCTTTAGTGGTAATCAAATAAAACCGATTAAATATGTTTTAAACATCAGCCTTGTAGTTGTTTTGTTTATTTGATTTTTAGGAATGATTTCTATCTTTATTTGTAATCGAAAGACTTGCTATATGTGGACTTGTTTTAAACTTGTTTAAATGACACGGGAATCTCCAACAACGACCTCTTTTATCTATTTTAGATAAAGTTGCTTGGTGAGCGAAGTAACTCATAAGAGTGTATTTTACAATCACAGTTTATGAATTTCGGTTCTTGAACACATAGATTCATCGAACTTTTAAATTCTTCCAATTACTCCTATATTAATTTACAAAGAATTGAACAGTAATAATTATAATAAAATAATAATAGTGTTTGTTTATTGAATAATATAATAACAATATAATAATTAAATAATAATATTTGTTTATTGAATTATATTTGTTTTATCAAAATATTTATTATTGAATTCAAATCTATTTGGTCAATTTTAATACGTCACTTTTACCCGTACAATATTTATTTTAAAAAATTAATTTACTACGTTCGTATTTTTAGGTATGTGTCGGGTCAGATATAAAACTTTTCCATGCATATTTCTGTATATGCTTTTAGATGATCTACATTTCGATATTCACTTACTTTTTGACGTAGGTTTTGTTTGCAAATGAGTCGGGTTCAAAAATATTTTAATTCGACGGTATAAATCCGAGTTACTGTACGTTTCAACGTAGAATTAGTTTGGACGATCATAACCTACGTGTTTTTTTGCGTATGCTTTGAAGTGGTCTACTTTTTTACTTAATTTTGTTTGGAAAAAATGGGATGAACAATAATACGTTTTCGTTTAACGGTATAAATTCGAGTTACTTTAAAGTTCGACGTGAATTTAATCTGGAGAGATATCGGTTCAATTGTTAGTCTATACTTTATTACGTTATGTACGATGCCGTCGCAACGCACGACCGATAGAAAACTAGTTTAATTTAATGTGGATTGTTTGTCCACAGTCCTAGACCACTAATTATTTCTTTTGTACATCTACTATATATTGACTCATGGAATACATCTGCTATTAATTTATTCATGGAAAGCAGGGTGTTTTAATCCCCCATCAAGCACCCACTTTATTCCCTTTTTTGTTTGAAGTATTGAATATAAGCTACTTCCATTTTCTTTAATTTCTTTTTTCATTCTATTTTGTTAATTTCTTCAACCTTATTTAAAGACTCTTTATAATTTATTTTATTTTTTATCAATGATTTTAAGGCTAAATGGTTGAGGTGCAATACCCTATATGACTTAATAAAAATAAGGAGAAGTTATGAATTATGTCCCATTTATGATAAAAAAAAGTTTTAGGTTAGGCCAGATGGTTTTCTCACCTGAGGTTGAGTTTCTGCCGAAGGTGATCTCGGGTTTCATACTCGAGTAATAGAGATGATCAAGTGGGCTAGTAGTACGTCAGTGACCCTTTAGTCCTTCAAACAAAAATTAAAGACTTTTTTCAACTTTTAACTTCAATAAATCTTTTTTCTTTTGTTAATTTAGCTTGTTTTTCCTTTTTTTTTTGGTAATGATTCTAAACTCAATGCTAAATTCTTGTGTGTCACTTTGTGAGTAAAAGCCAACGAGGTTGCATATGAATAAACACTAGCTAAATTATCTTTCTGAAACCAAGAGTGTTAGATATTCTGATTGTGGAAGGACCAAACTCGAGGGAAGATGTTCTCAACACAAGTGGATGATGATCGTTAACATAATTATGACAGACCAATATTTTATCTAATTTAGTCCATTTTCATAATTTCTTGACCTACATGTACATCTACTTCTACCCAGACTTGCATTACAAAGGGAACAATTGAAATCATATGCACCAGATTAACATAATTAAAAGTTAAACCTTTCATGTGGTGACCTTATCACATTGAAGTCCCCAAAAAGAATCCAAAAACCTTTGTAATTATTCTTTAGCTTCAAAGGGGCATCACATAATTGTCTCTCTAAGGCATTCATCATGAGGGTCGTAAACATTAAGCATAAATTATGTCTCATGTTATCCCGCCATGAAGCCCAATATCATCAAGAAATTATGGCTCTTAATTGAATGTTTTGTAAATATCTTTGTCCTATACAAAGTAAACTGCCAATCTTCCTCTAGTTTGTCATACCCGAAGTCAAAATTTGAGTTATCCTAGAAATTGTTAACACCGAGTTTATGAAATCTTCAAATTGGGCCTATTGGATAAAACAAGAACATATAAAAATAGAAGTCCGGTTAATTAATAAAAATCAAAAGACACTTACACCCGTATAATAGAAATATTGAAAATCCTTTTACATAATACAATAACACTATTTAGATTACATGGACTTTATATGATCTAAGTACTGCAATGATCATCGCCTATTCATCACAACATGAAAACTATAGCAACTGTGTGGTGGGCCTATCACACGGGGCACTTTTAAACTATTACATATGTAGCATTGACTTAACATTTAGAATAAATTGGCCATTCTTCATCCTACCTCCCTTCCTCCCGCTAACGATCTCGCTAAGCAAATATATCAACATTGTGGTCCTTGAATCACCAATCAGCCCACTCCTTACCCAACCAACGTTGGGAACCTCCTCCATAATACTGACCATGTTGGCCATCAAACACCCGACCAACCAACAATAGAAGCCGGCAGTGTTGAACTCATCTTCTACAATCACAACAGAAAGTATCAACCTTGTCACCCCTATAAACCACCTAAATTTCTTCTATAGCAATTCGAAGATGACCCTTAATGGCCCAACATGCCATCACCAGCTCTCGATCATAAGGACAATGCTCGTTTAATGAGGGGTGTACTGATATGTGTCATCGACCCCTAGACCCTCTTTAGGGCATACAACCCACGTTCTCCCTTCATCAACTTTATTGTTCTTTTATTACATTTGTTTAGGACTCCATAATATATTATTACTGTTCCACGTCATGTAGTAGATGATTTCTACTGCTTAAAAAATCTATAATCTTCTTTTATAAGAGTTTGGCCTACTCAAAACATACCACATCATCTTATCATAGTAACAATACTAATATCACATGGACTCTAGGCATGACCCAAGCAGCAACTATCAAACACCGAGGGTCATTGCTCCATGCCTCCATCCACCCAAATCACATGAGTCCTCCACAATTGCCCTTTGCATTGACTCAAGCATAACCAAAGAATATCCCTAAGGGACTTCCCCATCCTTTCACCATTCTCAAAGGACCATTCCGCAATAAAATAATAATACATTTTCTGGTGTTTATGCGTGAGAGAGAAAGCACAACACAAAGAGTTAAATAAATATTCACCAACAACCTCAAAACAAGTGTCCAAAACCCTCCTCTCCTCAAAAACTCATTTCAATGGCATCTTCTTCATCATCATCATCAGATTTCTCTCTCTAAACCTCCATAGGTTTCATCGACCTCTGCTTCACTCATGGCGTCAATTTCAAATCTCTGTTCATCTTCATCGACTTTGATCCCAAAGCCACACTTACCTTCATCATCATTATCATCATCATCATCATCATCGTTAAAAGCTCAATCACAGTTCGTTGAGAGTTTGAAATCTCCGTTTCTAGGTTTCAGTGGTAAGAGTAGGCACATTTTGTCGACGAATTCGGTGGCGCGTGATGCTCCGGCGAGTGTGTTGAAGTCTGCTGGTGATGGATTGCCGGAGAAGAAAGGGTTGGAGACGGACCCTAGGGCTTTGTGGGAGAGGTATACGGAGTGGTTGTATCAGCATAAGGAGTTGGGGTTGTATTTGGATGTGAGTCGGATCGGGTTTACGGATGAGTTTGTGAAGGAGATGGAGCCCAGGTTTATGAAGGCTTTTAAGGCCATGGAGGAGCTGGAGAAGGGGGCCATTTCGAATCCCGATGAGGGGAGAATGGTTGGCCATTATTGGCTTAGGAACCCTAAGTTGTCGCCTAATTCGTTCTTGAGGTTGCAGATTGAGAATACGCTTGAAGCTATTTGTGCATTCTCTGAGGAAATCATCGGGGGTAAGGTTAGTTTGTTTGCTTCTCTGATCTTTTGTTTCGATTGATTCGCTTAGTAGTTAGCTATTTGATCTTAGAACTTACAATAAAATTATTTCATGTGATCGTTGGATTGACAATGAGTTCTGATAGTTGCAGCTTAAAGTTTTATTTGGGTCTGATCTTTGACTGTTTTGGTCATAGTTATGTTCATATTAGCCCAGTTAGTAAATGATGTAACTTGTATAAGTAGATGTATTCTTTCTATTTATTGTGGATCAAGAAGACATTTTTATAAGATCCAAAGCCATGTGTATGCATGTATGTATGATTTCAGGTTTATTAAAAAAAATGAACAATGCAGGAAGCTTATGAAAATGATTTGAATATAGAAGCCGATTTAAGTGATCAAATGCTTCATCTTCATAATCCAAATTGAATATGGGTTTTGCAGATTTAAGTTGTCTTACTTTGACTTTAGATATCATTATATCAAACAAACCACTTTTGGTTATTACTCTATTCATTTTATATAAGCTGTCATATTTTGACTTTAGGTTGTCAAACAAACTTCTTTTACTTTTAAATTGTGGGTATATTTGAAATTTAAGAAGTTATTTGATCATATTAATAATGGTACATATGTAAATCACATTGAAGAAATTTATGTGTTATATAATGAAAGAATATATAATATCTTATTGGGAAATGGAAGCCTGACAATTAAAGTCAAACTGATAGGGAATCTGGAGAGTAGCAATTAGTTTATAGTAATATAAATAAAATTGATTTGATCTTTATATAAATTTCTAATAATAACTATTATGGTTAAAGAATGACTCACTTGAATAATCAAAATATGATTTTGTGATTTCAAACTAAACTAGTACTCAAGTTGTAAAGGAAATCATTTCCATAGTTCATCCAAAAATGGGTCTGTTAATCTTAAAGCAAAAATGTATGTTATTTCAAAATGACTCACTTTAAAATATTAGTCAATTGAATCTTATTCTTTCTTTTCCAAAGCTTCACAAAGAAAAAACTCACGCACATGTATTTGAAGATACTGCAGCTTACAAGCAATCTTGTACAAGTTTTAGAAGATGTAATCTTTTAGGGTTATACATGTATATTTACACGTCCATTTTGCATTTTTATTAAAGGTTTGAGCTTTATGATTTCAGATAAAACCGCCTTCTTCTCCAGATGGCCGCTTCACACAAATTCTCTCAGTTGGAATTGGAGGTTCAGCTCTTGGACCACAGTTTGTTGCGGAGGCTTTAGCACCTGATAATCCTCCTCTTAAGGTAATGCATTTATGACGATCCTTGCAGTCCACCATCAGAATTTACTGGCTACTAGTTTTTAGGCCATTTTGTTGGATTATTATTCATTTTTCATTCTATAGCTCAAGAACACCTCTAATGTTTGCTAATGTTTTATTCATATTTCTTTACTTATGTTTGAACTTCAGTATGGGGTTTTACCATGGAATTTCTCACTTTGTTCTTTAACTTGCTAGTTGACACTCCCGTCAATGATATGACTGAATTTTTATTTGATATGAAACATAAATTCCCTTGTGGCAATCCATCTTGGCCATGAAACATGATGCTACAACAATATTTTTTGCTGACTAAATCAACATAGATGTAAATGCCCATGGTGCATTGATCAAAATACCTTCATGAAACGACTAATAAACATTGGGATGATTTTGTTCATATGTTAAAACTGCTCTTCTATTCTTGTCGTTCATTTCTCTCTCACTGTTCTTGTTGAAAATATAAATTTTTATGATGTTCATTGTTACCAGATAAGGTTCATCGACAATACAGATCCAGCCGGAATTGATCATCAAATTGCTCAAATTGGCCCGGAATTAGCATCTACACTTGTAATAGTTATTTCAAAGGTCTGTTAAATAATAACTATTTTCTCTTTTGTTTGCTGTGGTGATAGGTGGTATTTAGACCCATTTACCTATGAACGTGTCGAATTGGGTTGTGTTTTATCTCAAACTGGCGAAGTGGGTAAAATCAAAATATTTACCTGAAGGAGAAACATGTCAAACGGGGTAAATCGAAAGTCGCCCAGAGTCTATTTTTTTAATGCATAAATATTACTAAATCATTTTATTCAATATATTCAAAGTGTTAGATTATTAAATGCGAATTATTTTATTTATTTTGGAACATTTGGACCCACTCTAAATCTCTCAGCTTAACCCGGGCTTGTTTTGACCTGTTACCCAACCCACCCATCTTGCCACATCTAGTCCCAAGCTTGTTGCTTCTTATTGATTCTGAAAATTGGATCAGAGTGGAGGCACTCCAGAAACCAGGAATGGCTTGTTGGAAGTACAAAAGGCGTTCCGTGAAGCTGGACTCAACTTTGCAAAACAGGTTTTCATCTCAGGTTCTTCTTTCTGCTTTTATTATTTTTACATGCTCCAAGGAGCATGGGCCTATATTTAGAGGGTATATGAGCAGTTAAGATTTCTTTTGGAACATGTAAGGTGTAAATAGTTAACTTAGTTTTTCATGTGTCCCATTTCTTTGGTGCGAGGTGAACTCAAGATGTGATTATGGGTTCCCTTCACTTGATGTATGAAAATATGAATACATGATCTGCAATTGAGTATGGAGAGTTGAAGATAATGGTACAAATAGATACAATGTTAAGATATATTTGGCATTGTCTTTGTTTTGTAATATTTAAAGCATATGAATTTGACAAAAGGTGTCCGAAAAATATTTTTTGGAAAAACAAAATGGTTCACATCATTGGTGTGAGTGGACGGATATATATATTTAAGTTGAGTATAGTTTATGATGTGTCTGATTGTCTTCATGATTTATAAAAATATGCTTCAACTATTTGGCTTTGATGGAATTCAAGTTTCAAATCCCATAATAGTTACATGTTTTTGTAGTTTTTAGCATAGTTTTATTAAACATTAATATCCTTACCAAACATCTATTAGAATAAGGGGATCTTAGCTTTAATGGATGCATGAATGCCCATGTGTACAAAATACAAATGTTAGGGCACCTTTTTAGGCCTTTTTTGTGTTCTTTTCATGGTTCTTTGGTTAAATAGTTTTATTCTGAATCCCTTTTGAACTTTTGTAGCCATTGGCTCTATTATCTACTAATTATTGCTGACGACCATACGTATTTGCAGGGTGTTGCGATTACCCAAGAAAATTCATTACTAGACAACACTGCAAGAATCGAGGGATGGTTAGCTAGATTTCCCATGTATGATTGGGTTGGTGGAAGAACATCTGAAATGTCTGCTGTTGGTCTACTGGCTGCAGCACTTCAGGTTTTTTATAAGTTAAAATACAGTGAAATTGTATTTTTGTAAAAACAAATAGAGGTTCTGTCTAAACAGAAGTATTAAGATATTTTTGATTTTCTATTCAGGGTATTGACATCAAAGAAATGCTTGCTGGTGCAGCACTGATGGATGAGGCAACCAGGATACCTGTGGTATGAAAATTTATATTGACGCTTGTATTATTGAGTGGTGTGTTTAATTGGTGAACATAAAACTAATGTGATATTTATACATGTTTGGTAATCTTTTGTTACTGCTACTGCTACAAATATCCTTATGTTGGATATATATATTTCCATAGAGGTTCTTGACTGTCCTAGAACGTGAATGAAGCACTGTCTCATCCAAGGCCTAGTCGCGGTTGTAATCAGTCCATACGCTTGAAAATGTGACTGATTTAGGGTCGACTGTCCAGCTTGTCTTTTAAAGAAAGTTTTTATTTATTATGTTCAAATATTTTGCAACTTTTTGCTGGAATTTTTAGTTACAAAAACATTTCAATTTAAAATTATAATATTACTACTACAACTGTTAATAATTTAATTATATAAAAAATGTAATTTTCTGAAAAAAAAAACTCTCAAACTAGTTTCTGATAGGTAAAAATATGTAACATTAATATCACGCTACTTGTAAAAATTTTCTTAAAAACAGGGCCTTTGGGATCATATATCAGGCTTTAACAGGCCTTTCATTAGAATAACAGGAACTGATGAGCCTATGAACGGGACAAAGAGAATGGGCTTTTTCAGGCCATGCACATAAATACTTCTTTCTCTGTTATTTTTAAAATTCTTTTAAGATAGAAAAAGATTGTACTTTAGAATGCGGAGCGATCAGATCCACATCTACAATGAATTTTAGATATTGATACAAGCTCTGTTCTTATGAATGATAGACAGAATCTGAATAGGCTGGCAAAAGTTCCTTCCGGCTCGACTATTTGTAACATGATAATAGTGCTTTACTTTTGATTGCTTTTTTGTAGAATGCTTTAAGTTAAAGAATTTGGTTGTTCGGTCGTGCTGTTTGTTCTACTCCTTATAAAAATTAGACATGATGAATGTTGTTAATGTTAGGTCAAAAGCAATCCTGCAGCATTGCTGGCAATGTGTTGGTACTGGGCTTCTGGCGGTGTAGGATCAAAGGTATTTACTGTACTGCTTAACAATAGCAAATCATATCGTTATTTTCAGATCTACATCAAGACTTTTAAGCTATTAAAAATAAAATTAATGATTTTGTTATCGGTTTCAACAGGATATGGTGGTGCTTCCCTACAAGGACAGCCTTTTGTTATTTAGCAGATATTTGCAGCAGCTGGTCATGGAATCTCTTGGGAAGGAATTTGACCTTGATGGTAATAGGGTATGTTTCATCATCTGTACTATGATTAACTTTATTTGCCTTACATAAAGGTTTTAAAAAGGTTGGTCTTCATACAATTTGTCCCGTGCTAAATTTGTTTTCAAGGAAATTACTACCAACATATAAAACTTGTAAGAAATGTTCATATTTTACGAAATAGTCATAGAAAAGTTACTTCCACAGTTTCTCTCATCGCAGAGGTGATGGTTAAAAGAAATTTGTACGTCAAGAACAATATGCTCATGCTAAGAAGTTTGTTCTCATAGATATTAGTAACTTATTGCAAATTAGTCATCTTAGTTTGTTGTCATACAAAATAGGAATGTTTTTAGAAAGTAAAACTTTTTGTTAGATTTTGGATTTCATGTCTTATTCCTTTTGGTTATTTTAAGATATCCTCAATTCCTATTTGCAAGCTGTAAAGATGTGTTCTTTACTTCTTTTAGTATCATATGGTCCTTGCAAGAAACAAGTAGGACCGTTATAGTTGCCAATAGATCACATTTTAACTTCAAAATTGAACTTTCCAAAATCTAACTCTGTTCAGCATCTTTGTGAAACTTAAGTTTTGAACAGAACATCTATCAAATAGCAATCGAGAAATGTGATGCTTGTCGTTAAACTTCTAAACGTAACCCTTTTTTATAGAATAAACTTTGTGAAGAAAGAAAATAGGTTTTCATTTGGCAACTTCATTCCTCCTGCAACTGAAATTGTAATTTGTTTTGAAGTTTTGCTAACGTAAGCCCTCATTTCTATAGGTAAATCAAGGGCTTACTGTCTATGGAAATAAAGGGAGCACGGATCAGCACGCGTAAGTGTCCAAAGACAGAGGTCATTTTTATACGAGAGATTGTTTCAAGGGATAATTTCATACATTCCCCTCAATATTTGGTATAATATCAAATTTACCTAACAAAAAAAATATCATATCAAATACACTCATTTTCAAATTCATGACATTTATACCCTTCCCTTGAAACTTGCATTAGGATATAAGGGTTTGGAGAATAAGGAGAAAGAGAAGGGTTTAATGGTCAATGATAAATTGTATTTTTGAAATGAGTAAAAATAGATTTTAAGTCTTTTGAATGGGTATATATGATATTAGTCTTATTTTTTTGTTGGGTAAATATGATGCCATACAAGTTTTTATGGGTATATATGAAATTGCCTGTATTTTGAAGAATAAAGTTACATTACTGTTTTGGTTGGAACAGGTACATTCAGCAGCTGAGAGAGGGTGTGCACAATTTCTTTGCAACATTCATTGAAGTACTACGTGACAGACCACCTGGTCATGACTGGGAGCTTGAACCAGGTGTCACTTGTGGTGACTACTTGTTTGGCATGTTACAGGTTCGTCCTCTACTTTTTGGAATCCTTCTTTATAGATAGACGCTAATGATTTTGAGATTCATTATAGATAGTTGTTATTGATTGATTTGCAGGGAACAAGGTCAGCACTTTATGCAAATGGGAGGGAGTCTGTTACAGTGACAGTGCAAGAAGTGACACCTCGATCTGTTGGGGCTCTAATTGCTCTTTATGAACGAGCAGTTGGTATTTATGCATCACTTGTCAATGTCAATGCTTACCATCAACCTGGTACACATTCTTACCTTTGTAACTTCTCTAGGTTGATATTTTTGAAGAAAGTATCATCAACTGGATATGGTGAGTAGGGGATTTTTGGAATATGCTTACATAATGTTTTGGCTTTTTGCCAGTTTAAACAAAATTACAAAAAAACCATGTATAGAATATTACAGTTAAAGTCCCCTCGGGACTAAGGGGCATTGCATAATCAGAGTTAGATAATTCATAATAGTTTAAATAGAACAGGTTGTAGAAGATAGTTTTTGGATGTGCTTCTGTGAGTTGAAGTCTCTCAACTTGTGCTGAAAATAGGTGATTTTAACGTACCATTAGATAATTAGTTTTTATTGCATCCTAGATCACATATCAAAATCAAAATCATATGCAGAATCAGAATTTCTTTATTCAATAAATTTGTGATGATGAGTTATACACTACTCAAGTCTATGCACCCCTTAAGACAGATAATCAGAAGCAAAATCAGAACATGTTTATCCACTAATTATTGTGACTTTAAGTCCCAATAATCAGATAACTAGTTCCAAAATCCAATTTCGAGGGTTGACGTTGTAACCAATGGCTTGTATTAGCAGTTAGAACTGAGCCATGCTAGGTTCGAGCTATCGTGCCTCAGCTACACCCCTAGCAATTTCTGTGATGATGAATATGTATCTTATTATCTATTTGTTGTCTACTCTAATATTGAAGTCAACAAAGTTGATTTCAATCTAATTTGAACAAATTTAGTTTTTTAGGAAATCAAAATAATTTTTCTTAAGTGCTCCCGAGCAACTTTTAGGTACAAAAAGTGGTATAAAATCAAAAATAATTTGTGTCAAGCATGTGAAGGAAACCATGATATTTGCTAATTTGGCAAACACAAATGTGACCTTGAAAGTCAAAGAATCACACATGCCTTTTATACTACAAATCAGGAGTTGAAGCTGGGAAGAAAGCAGCAGGAGAAGTCTTAGCTCTACAGAAGAGGGTTCTTGCCGTACTCAATGAAGCTAGGTATCCTTCTTTCTTTGAATGTCATTAATTACTTAATTTATTTTGTGATCACCATTTATGTAACCACAAAGAAATATAAATTCATACAAGGGCTTTACAAAATGGAGGATTGGATAATGGTGGAAATGGGCAAATAAAAAGAACCTACTTCTGCATAATTGAACTTTGTAAAATAAATATTTGACTTAGATATCCTTCAATGATGACGCTAGGCCAATAAGTCACTTTTCCTACGACTTACCCTACAAAGAAATATCACAAATCTGTTTTATTATGCATCAGCTTACCGGCATTGTTTTATAATTATTACAGTTGTAAGGACCCTGTAGAACCGTTATCAATTGAAGAAGTAGCAGATCGATGCCATGCTCCTGAAGATGTATGTACTATGCCTTTTGGTCTCTATTTAGATCATGTTTGGGTGATGGGTGGGTAGATTGGGGTTGTTATTTTATATCTAGAGCGTCAAATGTGTATAAGAAAAAAAAACAGCTAAAAAGGAAACAAGCCAAATGGGTTAAACAAGCCAAATGATTCTTCTGAAAATATTATATTACTATTGTAATAATATAAATTTTTTTTATCCCATATACAACAGAAAGTTTCTTTATGAGTTTGGACATAAAGTGTTTTGGGACAACTATACCCATACGAAAAAGTTGCATAAAAGTGACAAAAAATCTCGTTTTGGGACAACTATACCCATACCAAAAAGTTGCATAAAAGTGACAAAAAATCTCGTTTTGGGACAACTATACCCGTACCAAAAAGTTGCATAAAAGTGACAAAAAATCTCTTTTTTGTTTCCGTTTAAATCTTGTATTCGTTTTTGGCAGATTGAAATGATTTACAAGATAATTGCACACATGGCTGCTAACGATCGAGCTATATTGCTGAAGGAGACTGTGGTTCACCTAGAAGCGTCAAAGTTTTTCTTGGCGAGTGTAATGTCGATGCGCTATATGATTAAGCGTGATTGTGGGAGTGTGGGGACAATAGTTATATTCAAAGATAAACTGTGCTCTTAATAAAATAAGAATGTTCATTCAAATTTGAGGAATAACACATTTTGGCAATACTAGTGACTGGTTTTATAAATGTGAGCAAGTCTTGTGATGGTTTAATTTACAATTTATGGTACTACTTAGTTTAGTAGTAACATCAAATATATTTGATTTTATGTGTACAATAGGGCTGTACAAATCGCTCATCTTTCGTTCGATTTATGGCTCGGTTGTAAATGAACTGATCGGCTTGATTTGGTTAGTCACTCGTTCGATTTATGGCTGGGTTGTAGATGAACTGATTGGCTCGGTTTGTAAACGAGCCACACATGAACAAAGGTCTGCGTGGCTCGGTTAGGATCAAATTATTTTTAATTAATTTATGTATATATATACACAAAATATACAATTATATTTATAGTTTTATATAAAATTTAAAATCCAACATATTGATTGTTTGAGTGGCACCCTAGATAATAAGACTGAAGATTGTTTGCCGTTAGCTCGGAAAATTAATGCTCGAAACATGTTCGTTTGATTTTTGGCTCGGTTGTAAACGAGTTGATCGACTCGGTTTGGTTTGTAAACGAGCCAAGCACGAGCAAAAACCGTTGAGTTCGGTTTGACTTGTGAATAGTTTTAATGTAAACCTACAATATACATTTATATATGTATATTTATATATAAAACTGAACTTTTTTATTAAATTACACATTAAAATTGTATATTTTTATATAAAACTAAAACTTATATATAAAAATTGCAATCCGATTAATCCCGATTAATCCCTAGTATCTATCTCGCCGCCCGACTAGCGCCTAGCGTTTTTTACAACATTGTTAACAACCTTGTCAGTAAATCTAGAAAGTTGTGTAGGCTAAGTCTGTAACTTCGTAGATGTAGGTTTAGCCTACCCAACTATCTAGTTTACTGATAGAACCTGTCAGCAAGCCTAAAGGTTAAGCCTGTATCTCAGATGTAGGCTTAGCCTGGATTAAAGATATGAGATGACCTAGGAAAAGAGATGCACTAAGCCTATGACTATGATACGTTTGACCTAAGAAGTTGGCTCAACCTACAAGTCTTTGGTTGAGGAGGACCAACAATGGCGCCGACTATGTCTGTATCTTTGCTTAAGGTTACAAGCTAAATAAGCCTTGAAGTTGACGTTTTTAACGGGCCGAATGACGTGTCATACAGGCCATCTCAGCCTGCAACTTTACACGTGACGTGTTCTAGTCCAGCCATGTGTAATATTTTCTATTTTTCTGTGCTAAATGCAACGGTTAAACCGTTAGCCTATAAGCTGAAAATGGGCAAAATGGAGGGTTGAAATTGGTTGGATTAACTATGACAAGGGGACTTACAGGCTGAACTTTCATGACCATTTTGGTAAAAAGTTGGTAAATCTTGACTATTTTAGTAAAATTCCCTTTATAGTTTGCTTAGTTGGATATTATATATATTTATATGTAATAAATGAAAATAGTTGTTATGTAATATAAACTTTTTAGACAGGTAATGTCACATGTCAAGCATATATCACATTATATTCAAATTTCTACAATTGCTCATAATTAACACGTTTTAAAACAAGAATTCATAGTTTTTAAAACATAATTTAAATATTCTTTTTATGTTTTAGTAACTTAAATTTGCCATTGGTTTGATGATAAAAACAGTCAAAATTATCATGACTATTAATTTAAATTAAATTAAAGGTCAATACTTCCATTAAAAAATTTAACTAACCGAATGAATTATATTTTTAAGTATTGTAAAAATGTGATTTTATATGAGTCGAAGATAAAAACCGAAAAATTAAAATTCAAATACCTACAATTCCTCATAATTAAAAGTATAATTTTTCTCATCTTATTTTGTATATGTCTTTACATATAAAAACATACCTATCTCATTGTCTTAATGTACATGTCATTATCATGTCATTGTCAATATCATATGTCACTTTGTTAAAGGATTTTAACTTATCATGTTAAGATTATACAATCAAGGTTCGCATCATTTGTTTGTGGGAGCAACTAATGTAAAAAATTAACCAGAAATTTTCTCTATTGAGTTATTGATAGTTGATGAGGAGATTTGTTGACATTATAGTTTTTACCTTCTTTGTAAACACCTATAGTCTAAATATATTATCGCAAATAATCTCATATTTTTGTTAAATTTCATTGCATGGCACAACAATGCGAGTACACATTATTAGAAGGTGGTTTCTTAAGTTTGAAAGCTATTCATTGAAAGAGGTTTGTTTTATTTATTTTCTTATATATATTATAAAATTTTAGGCCATTTAAGAGATTGGGTCCTGGCCGGTTGACTCTTCCTTGGGCTGCCCTTGCTTTTTGATATCTGTATGGTTGTTGATTGATGTTTGAAGCTTTGTCTTCTAATTGAGTTGTTAAAATATGTAGATAGAGGTAAGAACCCTACGTTTCAAGACAATTGTTACACTAATTGAAGAATTAACAGATTTGACTGTTAATGTTTGGAATTACAATACCATTAAACATGATGGCAGCGGAAAGTAAGTATCCCTTTTTTATTATTATTTATAGTCTAGTTATCCTCATTTCATTAAGAGGCTGTTTGATTTCTCTTACTCGGTCAGAAGGTGGTGACCAGGTAAGAGATTGTTCCAAAACTGACCGAGTAAAGGGAAAAATATGCATGGGCCAGTGGTGTCGGACCGGGTCAGACGTGGAAATTTGATAATCAAACACGCTGACCGGCCAAAATGTCTGACCCGGTCAGTGGGTCAGACATTTTGAGCGGGTTAGCAGCAAATCAAACAGTCCCTAATATTCATTGGATGATTAGAGTGGTGTTAGTGTTAAAGAATCAAAACAAGCTTTATGATATTCTTCTTATTATTGTTTTTCAAGAGATACAAAATGAGAGAGAGCAAGAGCTATATATACTAGTACTAGATCTAAGAAGCATCTAGAAGATGAAATAACTCCAAACTAACTCAACAACCATAACAAACTAAACTCTTATAATATCTCTAATAAGTGTCCAATTAGTAAATGCTCTCCCATAAAGATTTGATGATAGCACTTGGCATACTTCTTTTTCAACTAAGCCCTGATAAAACGGCTGATATGACCTCCTAAACTCACACGTAAAAGCTATAGTCGTTTGAGAATCTCTTTGCTAATAGAGTAGAGAATCAAAGGTGATACTAATGGCAACATGATCATTTTGACCTTCATGTTATAGTCATTAGTCAATGACAAAACTGTCCTAAAACAAAATCGATGCATTCTTTGTTTATATATAACTAGCTTTAGTAAACGCGTGTGTTACACGAGGTGAATAAAAAAATATTAATATAATAAAATTTATTAATTATAAAATGATATTCTAAGATATGATATGACCGAAATTATGCATGAGAAATGACTATTAGTTATAAACAATTATATTAACTTTTTAAAAATTTATTTTAAATTTTTTTCCAAAAAAAGTAAACATTTTTTTCTAAAATAAACTGTATGAAAATATCATTTTTAAAAATTTTCTTATTATAACTTCCAAATTTAATTATTTATAGTTTAAAAAGTTGATGTTTAAAAATACCAATTTTAAAATATTTCGTGTCACACCTCAACCTTGACGGCGGAGGAAACGTCGAGATGTGAGGGTTAAGATCGTTCACAGCCACATAACGCTATTATTAAATCCAAATATATTATTCATAAGTTCCAAAGGTTACATCACAAACATAAGTCTCAAATAAGGAAAATAACATAACATAAGATGTAACAAGCCAATTTATTTTATTTATTTAACTAGGTCCATTCCTAGATGTGAAAGCACTTCAAGGTGTCAGTCAAACTTGCGCGTTTCCTGAAACATGTTAAAAATAAAAGGTCAACAATAACATTGGTGAGATTTCCATAGTTTTCAATACATACGTATATAAAAGATGACAATTCATGTCATGAAATGAGCGAACAAAGTAACTACGGATGTAAGACAGAATGCACAATCAAACCTACATTTTTACAAGTCTCAAATGTTACAAGTATATACGATTAGCTAAGTGTACTTGGATCAACCAAGCAGGCTTGTCAGGCCCATAGATCTATGATGTCACCAGGCTAGCAATAGTTAATGATTGTACATATAATCGACATTACATGATAGCTACAAAGATCAATTAACCACAACATACAAGTGAATTGCCATAAGTTTACAAGAATCAAACGTTTTACAAGTGTAATGATTATAAGGTAACATGTTTCGCCCCAAAGTGTGTGAAAATATAAAAAGGGGTATAGAAATACTCACTTGTCAAATAAGTATATATTGGATGATTAATAAGGAATAATAATAAGCGTCGTTTCAACGTAATCCTTCATAAGTCACCTATGCATATATATAATTACAAGATTTAAGTTTAATGACAAGTTTAACGAATTAACGGGTACAAGGGTTTTAAGTGGATTTTGGGGTTTTGTCAAATAATTATTCTTTAACAAAAATGAAACCAATTATATTATTAAACTCAAAGCAATTTACTACATTTTATATAAAGTTATATATATATATATATATATATATATATATATATATATATATATATATATATATATATCATTTATAATAATTTGTATAAAAATTAAATAGAATTTAGTAACCATAATTTAAGCAATGATTTGAAAGCCACGGTTGAAATAATTTATAGGAACAAAGTAAACATCTACTTTTATAAAAGACAAACTTTTTATATCTTTTATATATATATATTATATATTTAGAACCCTTAATAAAATATATAAAAGTATTTACTTTAGTAAATAATTTTAAGGAAAATACTTCAAATGGTTTTTAAAATAATCACAGTATAAAATGACCTTTATAAATTAATAATTTTTAGTATTTAAGTTAAAGGCCAAAAAGCCTAAAAAAATGTTTAAGGTTCCCCGGGTTCGAACCGGGGACCTCAAGCTTGGATGTCATGTGTGCTACCATTGAACCAAAGGCTTCAGTTCCGTCTATGATTGGTTTTTAATTGACAAAAACAATGTTTCAAGGAAAACCCCAAATCGACAAGAACCCTAGATTGTTCAAACCCAAAATTGATGATCAAAGCGATAATGTTTACGGGAATAAACATGGGGCTTTGATTCCCCATATGATTTCGAGTCTATGGACATACTTAATTACCTGATTCGATGTTAGGTTGATAAGAACAAATGCAGACGAGTTGCGACTGAAGCTTGAATTCGTTCAACGTGCAATTGTTGATGTTAACCATATTAAACTTAAGTGTAGCTTCAGAAAGTGTTATTGATGCAAAGCCAATTTCAATTTTGTCCAAATTGCTTGGACAGTGGTCTCGACTAGGTTGCAGGTCGCGACGTTTGTGCGATTCGTTGGGTTAATCAAATGTGTTTTGGGTAAAATTGTGTTTAATAGTAGATTAGATATGGTTAAGCGTCGTTTGTAATCATTTAATTGTGCAATTATCGGGTTTTTGTCGTCGAACGACTTTGAGGGTTAATGAAGATCGGTTACGAGTTCAACCGTCCTTTTTAACTTAGATTAAAAGGCTTCTAACGTTCGTAACAGTTCCCAGCAGTGAATAGCATCAATTAGAGCATCAAATTCGGGGGTTATACGTGGTTTTGGAAGTCGCCGGAAATGCGGTTAAAGGGAGGAGTTTGGTTTAAGGTTTTTAAGAATTACACAATCAGTCCCTGTAGTTTGTTTGGTATCATTTTATGTACAAACTTTATTTTTTAAACTTTCTAAATTGACACTAAGATCTCTAACTTAACTAAACATTATGTTTTATAATAATTTAATTTGTTAACTTTTAAACCTATTATTATCATCATTATTAACTACTATGGGATTATTATTATATTATTATTATTATTATATTATTATTATATTATTATGATTATTATTATTATTATTATTATTATTATTATAAATTTTACTATTATTATTACTATTACAAATATCATTATCATTATTATTATTATTGTTGTTATTAGTTTTGTTATTATTTTATTATTATAGTTATTTATGATTATTATCTATTTATTACATAATAACAATCATTATAATCTTTAAAAAGATTAAAGGACAAATTAAAGCAATATGCATAAGCAACCCATAAGTTTCATGTATGGCAATAAAGTCCCTTACAAAAATTAACAAAGTTAACTTTCAATTAACAAAAATACATGATGTTACAGTCTCGCCAACTTAAGAGAATTTCGTCCCGAAATTAAGAATGAACTAAGCGAACAGATGCGTGTATCTCTCCTTCATATGGTCCTCACGCTCCCAAGTGAACTCAGCTCCACACTTATTCTCCCAACGGACCTTGACAATTGGAGTAGTTGTGGTTCTAGTTTTCTTCATAATGCGATCCATAATTTCAACTGGTTTATCAACAAAGTGCAATGACTCGTCGATCTGAATGTCTTCCAGTGGAACATGCAGTCTCTCTTCGGCCAACACCTTCTCAAATTTGAGACATGGAACACAGGATGAACTCCACTAAGGTCAGAAGGTAGTTCCAGTCTATAAGCCACTTTCCCAATCCTTTTCAGGATTTTGAAAGGTCCTACAAATTTTGGAGCCGGTTTACCCTTCTTTCCAAAGCGAACAACACCTTTCTACGGTGAAACCTTAAGAAGAACCATGTCGCCAACTTGGAACTCCAACGGCTTACGACGCTTATCGGTATAACTCTTTTGTCGACTTCTTGCCACTTCAAGGTTCTTGCGGATTGTAGAGACTTTATCGGTCATTTCTTGTATAAGTTCAGGACCAGTGATGAAGTTCTCACCTATGTCGGTCCAACAGATCGGTGATCGGCATTTACGACCATAAAGTGCTTCGAACGGTGCCATCTTGATACTCGAGTGATAACTATTGTTATACGAAAATTCCGCGAGCGGTAAATGCGTATCCCAATCACCACCAAAGTCAAGGACACATAGTCGTAGCAAATCCTCGAGGGTTTGAATTGTTCGTTCGGTTTGACCATCAGTTTGAGGATGGTAAGCCGTACTTAAATCCAATTGAGTACCCAAGAGTTCTTGCATGGATGACCAAAAGTATGAAGTGAAACGAGCGTCTCGGTCGGATATGATGTGCAACGGCACGCCATGACGACTCATAATTTCATCAATGTAGATGCGAGCTAGTCTTGAAACTTTGTATGTGTCTCGTATAGGTATGAAATGTGTCGTCTTGGTCAAACGGTCCACAATCACCCATATACTATCATGACCACGAGGAGTACGAGGTAACTTGGTTATGAAATCTATGGAGATATGATCCCATTTCCATATAGGGATTTCGGGTTGTTCAAGTAAACCACTTGGTCGTTGATGCTCGGCTTTGACTCTTGCACACGTGAGACACTTGGAAACATAAGACGCGATATCTTTCTTCATTCCAGGCCACCAGTATTGACCATGTAGGTCCATATACATCTTGTCGGAGCCAGGATGAATAAAATATCGAGTTTGATGAGCTTCCTTCATAATGAAGTGTCGAAGGTTATCACGATTCGGGATCCAAAGTCGATTCAAGAAATACCACATGCTGTTTGGTTTTGTCTCCAGTTGCGACCGAACGTTAGACATCAAATCTTTGTCTTTCCCTTCGTCGCTTAACGCCGCTTGTTGAGCCTCGCGAATGCATAACTTGAGATCACTATCAATCCTTATGTTTTGAAGCATGATAGTAGCCTCGTTAACATCCACATGGATCTCGGTATCAAATTCCCCTAACTTGTCAAACCATTGCCTTCGATCCTGGATTTCTTGAAGTGTGACAGCCTTGTTGTGGACCTTGTGACCCAGCGCGTCGGCTACAACATTCGCCTTCCCAGGGGTGGTAACGAATGTCGCAGTCGTAGTCGCTAATCAACTCAATCCAACGTCTTTGCCTCATGTTGAGATCCTTTTGATTGAACACGTGTTGGAGACTCTTATGATCGGTGTAGACTATGCATTGCGTCCCATAAAGATAATGTCGCCAGATCTTCAAAGCAAAAACGACTGCACCAAGTTCAAGATCGTGAGTTGTGTAGTTCACTTCATGAACCTTCAATTGTCTCGACGCATATGCTATGACTTTGCCTCGTTGCATGAGAACACAACCAAGACCTTGATTAGAGGCATCACAGTATACAGTGAAATCGCCGTTTCCATCGGGAAGTGTGAGAATAGGAGGGTTACACAGCTTGCGTTTCAATGTCTCGAAAGCCTCTTCTTGCTCGGGTCCCCATTCAAAGAGTTGATTCTTTTGGGTTAACACCGTTAATGGCTTAGCAATCTTCGAAAAGTTTGCTATGAACCTACGGTAATATCCCGCTAAGCCCAGAAAGAAAAGAACGAACCTCGGTTTGGGTTGTGGGAACACACTAATTCTTCACGGCTTCTATTTTAGCAGGATCCACATGAATCCCTTGGCTATTCACCACATGCTCTAAGAATTGAACCTCTTCTAACCAGAATTCACACTTGGAAACTTGGCGTATAATTGCTCCTCCTTCAAAAGTTCGAGAACTTGTCGCAAGTGCGTCTCGTGATCAATTTTCGTCTTGGAATAGATAAGAATGTCATCAATGAACACGATTACAAACTTATCCAAATACGGTTTACATACTCGATTCATGAGATCCATGAACATGGCAGGCGCATTAGTCAAGCCAAAAGGCATAACCATGAACTCGTAGTGTCCATATCGAGTACGAAAAGCGGTCTTTGGAATGTCATCATCGTGAACACGTAATTGATGATACCTAGAACGTAGATCGATCTTTGAGAATTGAGTTGCTCCTTGAAGTTGATCGAAGAGATCATCGATTCGAGGAACAGGGTATCGGTTTTTGATGGTAAGCTTGTTGAGTTCTCGATAGTCGATGCACATACGGAATGAACCATATTTCTTCTTCACAAACTACACAGTGCACCCCACAGTGAAGAACTAGGACGAATGAATCCCTTATCGGTAAACTCTTGCAGTTGACTAGCTAGTTCTTGCATTTCAGACGGTGCAAGACGATAAGGTGATTTAGCCACAGGGTTTGCACCAGGGATTAAGTCAATCTTGAACTCAATTCTCGCACGGGTGGTAATCCCTTAAGATCCTCGGGAAAAAACCTCGGGAAAATCTCGCATAACAGGAATGTCTTTTAGTTCCTTACCCTGTCTTTCGTATTAACTACATACGTCATGAAAGCTAGGTAGTTTTACTTAAGCACTTTCAGGCCTTGATGCAAGACATAAGTTTGAGTCCTTGGGATGATTTCTCCCCAAAGACTTTCAAAGTATCTCCCGACGGTAAAGGAATTCGGATGCACTTCTCGAAGCATAGAATTTCCGCACGTTGCTTGGCTAACCAATCCACGCCAATGATAACATCAAAGCTTCCCAGTTGCATAGGAATAAGGTCGATGAAAAACTCGTTCGTTAAGGCTCAAGGTACAATCGCGTATTACGATGTCAACGACGATAGATTTTCCATCGGAGACTTCGACCGTGAAGGATCTTTCCAAATTAACACGCGGTTTAGAAAGTATAGGCTCAAATTCCAAGGACACGAAACTCCTATCCGCACCCGAATCAAACAATACAGATGCATAATGACTATTTACAAGATACATACCTGTTTGGTAATAACCTATTATTGGTATGATGAACACAGACAGGAACTTTACAAGAAAAGAACGATTATTAAAAGAAATTCAACGACGTACCATTCACCACGTCGTTGTTGGCTTGTGCTTGGTTAGCGTGATGTTGAAAGCCCTTCCACGAGCCGTGGCACAGTTCCCGCATTGCAAGGATATTGCGGACGAATATGACCAGGCTCGCCCAGTTAGACTACTCCCATTGGTGGGTTTGTTTGGTTGGTTGGGTGATTTTTAAATTAAAAAAAATAAAAAATCAATCTAAATTGGTGACCAGTTCGGTAGACCGAACATTGGTTGTTTGTAACTTAATGGGCCCATTCAATTGTCTTTTTCCACTTTTATCTTTTTGTGTTTCTTTTATTAAATTAATACACATGTCATTTTTTTATTGGTCAAATATATATGAAAGTTACACTTGTAAAATTGTTATTGGCTAGATATATAAACTTATCTTCAAAAAAATCTAACATTATCTATCTCAGAAAAATATAAAAAAATTACCAAAGTTTATAATTTTCATGCTCTATTTATAGAGTGTAATATTGATATACTTTCATACAACTTCTCATTCTCTTCTCCTAATCTATTCCAAAATTTATTTTTAACAATGGATCTAGATCATTGTTTCAATCTTGAGGATTCGGAAGGTTATATGAGTGCTCAATAGGAAACATTTATTTCTTTCACGATTCAAATCAAGTTAATGTCACAGAAAGCCCCCAAGCCTCGCAAAATACTCAAAAACAAGGGCGAGGCAACAAGTGGGATGTTGCCGAAGATGTTGCTCTAATGTCGGCATGGTGTATAGCAAGTGAAGATAGTATTTGTGGCAAAAACCAAAGAAAAACATCGTGTGGGGCACGAGTGTAAAGGAACTGTATGATGCAACCTCAAGCTGAAAATCCATAAAAAATATCGGTAGGAAGAATGAAAATCAAATAAGAGGTCGTTTTAAATGACTCAACGAAAATGCCCAAAAGTGGATTTCGCTATCGTCGAAGCGTTATCGCCACAAGCGTTAGATGGAATGAGCACCAAATGAATAATGAGAATAATGCTAAAAAACTTTATGAGGCAAATGGCGGGGGTAAGTTTAATGATTCTGCTGTATTTAATGAGGTAATGTGTAAACATCCGAAGTGGGAACTGCAAGTTGATCATGACATGACACGTTCTCGTCCTGAATTTGAAGTGGAAGAAGAAAGTGGTGCTAGCACGCAAAGATCAAAGACGTCCGAAGACGGAGAGTATTCCAACCCCGAAACGCCAACTAGTGGTGGTTCAGCAATTCAACGCCCGATGGGTAGAGATGCGGCTAAAAGAAAAGGGAAAGGCAAGCCTACAAATGAAATTGCTTCGGAGCTTCGTGCAATGAGGATCAACAGAGAAAATGAAGTTGAAGTCATGAACAAACGAATTGAATTGGATCAACAAAGGGAAAAGAATAAGAAAGAAATGGCACAAGACATGAAAAAAATGAAGGTAATGGAAATGCAACTTTTGCATTTAAACACACTACTACAGAAGGACAATTTGTCACATGATGAAGAAAACATGAAACGATTTCTAATTTCGAAGTTCTATGGAAACTAAATCTGGTTTGGCGTGTGTTTTATGTGTAAACTTTTTATCGATGCATCTATGGAAACGATTTCTGTACTTCATGCATGTTGTTGTAATATATTGATTATGTTGATTTTGTCTCTATATGTGTAAACTTTTTATCGATGATTTAGATTTTATCTTGATAAGGTACCTATATATTATCACTATTGTCTTCATTTACACGTGTTAGATTTTTATTGGAATCTCGGATTTTATTCCGATAAGATATCTAAATATATTATCACTATTTGGATACGATATCTATATATTATCATTATTATCTTCAACTTACAAGTGTCAATTTTTTATTGGAACCTCAAATTTGATTTTGATAAGAAATATGAACATTATCTTTAACTTAAGAAATTACTAAAAGCCATTAATAATTTCTAGTATAAATAAAGAGGCCATCAACATACTTTCTTACTCAATCCATTTGCAACTTCTCACTTATATTACATTTGAAAAATGTCGCATAATGAAAACCGTCTGCGAATTCCGATTCATCACCTTCTGATACGGAATATGATGCATGGGAAGCACGGGTCGTTCAAGAAAATCTGAAACTGATAACATAATGGCCGAGTTACTCATAAGTATGCCAGATGCGAACACAACAGATCATCCTCCTAGAGCAAGAAGGAAGTATTGTGATCGGGAACGTGAGCAGGGTGAGAAACGCCTGATGCAAGATTACTTTATTGACAACCCACGCACGCATGATGATGCAACCTTTCGGCGTCGATTTCGAATGCGAAAACCATTATTCCTTCGTATAGTGGATGCTGTGACAACAAATAACATGTATTTTCAACAAAGACGTGACGCTACAGGTAGAAAAGGTCTTTCACCGTTGCAAAAATGTACCGAAGCTATGCGTGTGTTGGCATATGGAACATCAGCAGATGCACAAGATGAATACTTAAGAATGAGTGAAACAGTTACAAGGGACTCTCTTATAAGGTTCGTAGAAGGCGTCATTGCATGCTTCGGTGAAGAGTACCTCAGACGACCAAATGAAGATGATTTAGCAAGATTACTCCATGTCGGGGAAGCACGTGGATTCCCAGGTATGATTGGAAGCATTGATTGTATGTATGGGAGTGGAAAAACTGCCCTACCGCTTGGGCTGGTCAATATGCCGGTAGAAGCGGTAAACCAACTATAATATTAGAAGCTGTTGCATCATATGACTTATGGATATGGCACGCATTCTTTGGAACACCAGGTTCGTGCAATGATATTAATGTCCTTCACAGATCTCCTATTTTTAGTGATGTATTATCAGGTGAAGCACCGAATGTGAGTTACGTCGTGAATGGTCGGGAGAAGAATATGGCATATTATCTCACAGATGGCATATATCCTTCATGGGCTGCCTTTGTCAAGTCAATAAATTCTCCACAACTTCAGAAGCACAAGTTGTTCGCTAAACATCAAGAATCTGCTAGAAAAGATGTTGAACGTGCATTTGGAGTTCTACAAGCTCGATTTGCATTTATTCGACATCCGTGTCTTGTGTGGGACAAGGATATTATGGGAAAAAATATGATTGCGTGTATCATCATGCATAATATGATCGTAGAGGATGAACGGGACACATACCTTAACTATTATGATCCATCTGAAATTTTAAATGACCTACCTATTAACCGACAACGAAGAAGTTCTACCGAAGACGATGAACACCTTTTTCAATACTCCACTCAACGTATTGCAGACCTCTCCAGTTATATGACCAATAGGGAACAACTTCGCAACAGAGAAGCTCACAACGCTTTGAAAAATGACTTGATTGAACACATATGGCTAAAATTAGTATTGATGAGTAGTTATGTAATTTGTATGTTTTAGTATTGCAATTTCTTTTATCTTATGACACTTAAACGAGTTATCTACTTTATTAAATATATTTGATAAATGTGATTTTTTTTCTAGGTAATTTATTTTTATATATTTATAGTATATACCCTAAATTTTTTAATATATTTTTTAATTACTTTATAAATGGAATAAACATTAATTAAAATTACAATATTATTAAAAAAAATAGTTTGGTTGGGTTGTTAATGGGAGTGAAAATATTAAAGTTGGTTGGGTTGGATAGGTGGAAGAGAGAGAAAATAGTTTTTATTGAATAGTTGGGTTGGGTTGGGTTGTGAATGGGAGAGTAGTAGTCTTATAGCATGTTCGGTTGGTAAGCATTGTTGTGTTATTTGGCGCACGAAGGAAAGTAGCCACCAAATGGCCATACTTCCCACACAACGAGCAGATTCGGCATGGAATGTTGCTCGCATGGTGGTACTTGCACGTGTTACACATAGGATATGGACCAACATAAATTCTAGCCACGGGAGCTTGGTTTGCAACCACCATTTGTTTTTGAGGAGCATTAGGGGCGGTCACAACGTAGTTGCGTGTCGGGTGAACTTACGCTTCTTGTTTTGAGGAGATGACTCGGCTCTTACCTTCTTTGTTGCCTCGGGTGTCACCTTCGCAGTAGACTTGGAACCCTTCGCCGACATAGTGCCAGCTCTAATATGATTCTCGGTGAGCTGCGGGGTGATAGTAATTGCCTCCTCCAAAGTTGTGGGCCTACTTCCCACCACGGCATCTTGAATTTGAGGTGGCACCCCCTTGATAAATTTCTCAATGTTACGGGGCACGATGTCCATCATGTGTGGTAGAAGCATACTCAACTCATGATGCCGGGTGGAATAAGCCAAGTGATTTCCACCATCTTGTTTGAGGTTCCAGAATTCCTCTTCCAGCTTTTGTAACTCGCTCCTCGGGCAGAACTTTTGGATCATTATGTCCTTAAATTCTTCCCAAGATAAGGCCAAGGCAGCTTCAGTCCCTCGGTTCCTCTTTTCACTATTCCACCATGTTAGTGCCCGTTGTTGAAGGACACTTGCAGCATAACGAACCTTGAATTCATCGGGACACTCGCTCACGATGAATGTGTTCTCCATACTCTCGAACCACTCGAGAAGTCCAGTGGCTCCTTCTTTTCCACTAAAGCTAGTGGGTTTGCACGAGTTGAAGTGTTTGAAAGTGCAAGTACGATTGTTCCCGTTTTGGTTGTTGCTATTCTCTCCATGGACATTGTTGTCACCACCACTATTGTTTCCATTAGTGTTGTTGTTGTTATTGGCCATTAAGGTGCTGCTAAGTTCAGCAACCATTGACGGGAGCACAACAGCCATTTGCCGGGCGATCATTGCTGCAAGCTTACGGTCGGAACTTCCACGCTTTCCATGATGACGAGACATGCTGGATATACAAAATGAGTTGGTTACGGGAATAAGGATAGCAAAGGATAGTAATTTAAACAAGGATAAGCTAAGAGTTGTAAGGTACATGGAATAATTCTATTTGGTAACGCATTACCATTTGGAAACGTTGACACGCCAAAGTGAATTGACCCATTTGCCATAGAAACTTGTGTATGTTGACGATAGTTTATCACTCATCCTAGAAATTCCCAGGTAATCCCGTAGGATTTATGCGAAATGCTTGCCTTAGCCCGAAGGTCTTTTTCCAGGAAATCCAGGATACAGGTGTCTATGTGTCACAAAATGTTCCTTAGGTTCATGAAATCAAAACCTTGATGAGATTTATATAGATTTGACATAAAGTCTAAAGATCCAAGTCATAAGCATAAGTATACGATTCCACGTGTCGTCGAGAATAAGATTAAGAGGTTTCATGTTCGGGGAGAGTCAAAGAGTCAAAGAGAAGTTTAGGGAGACGAGTAACAATGTTTAGGCAATCCTATGCTAAGGTATCAAATTGCACATAAGAAGGCATAGCATTATGTAGCATGCAAACCATAAAATTTACAAGATGGAATTATAATTCTATAAGGTTCATGCATATACTATAGTCTAGGTCACCATTTCTAATAACCTAAATCCCTATAGTTATAGGCTCTGATACCAATCTGTCACACCTCAACCTTGACGGCGGAAACGTCGAGATGTGAGGGTTAAGATCGTTCACAGCCACATAACGCTATTATTAAATCCAAATATATTATTCATAAGTTCCAAAGTTACATTATAAACATATGTCTCACATAAGGAAAATAACATAACATAAGATGTAACACGCCAATTTATTTCATTTAATTAACTAGGTCCATTCCTAGATGTGAAAGCACTTCAGAGTGTCAGTCAAACTTGCACGTTTCCTGAAACATGTTAAAAATAAAAGGTCAACAATAATGTTGGTGAGATTTCCATAGTTTTCAATACATAAGTATATAAAAGATGGCAATTCATGTCACGATATTAGCGAAAGTAACTAGGGATGTAAGACAGAATGCACAATCAAACCTTGACAGTTTTACAAGTCTCAAACGTTTACAAGTATATACGATTAGCTAAGCATACTTGGATCAACCAAGCAGGCTTGTCAGGCCCATAGATCTATGACGTCGCCAGGCTAGCAATAGTTAATGATTGTACATATAATCGACATTACATGGTAGCTACAAAGATCAACTAACCACAACATACAAGTGAATTGCCATAAGTTTACAAGAATCAAACGTTTTACAAGTGCAACGATTATAAGGTAACATGTTTCGCCCCAAAGTGTGAAAATATAAAAAGGGGGGTATTGAAATAATCACTGTCAAATAAGTATACATTGGATGATAAATTAGAATAATAATATGCGTCGTTTCAACGTAATCCTTCACAAGTCATATGCATATATATAATTACAAGATTTAAGTTTAATGACAAGTTTAACGAATTAACGGGTACAAGGGGTTTAAGTGGATTTTGGGGTTTTGTCAAATAATTATTTTTTTTAACAAATGAAACGAATTATATTTATTAAACTCAAAGCAATTTACTACATTTTATATAAACTATATATATAGAATATATATATTATATATATATATATAATATATATATATATATATATAGATATATATATATATATATATATATATATATATAACATTTATAATAATTTGTATAAAAATTAAATAGAATTTAGTAACCACAATTTAAGCAATGATTTGAAAGCCACGGTTGAAATAATTTATAGGAACAAAGTAAACATCTACTTTTATAAAAGACAAGCTTTTTATATTTTATTTATATATATATATATATATATATATATATATATATATATTTAGAACCCTTAATAAAAATATAAAAGTATTTATTTTTAGTAAATAATTTACGAAAAATACTTCAAATGGTTTTTAAATTAACCACAGTTTATAAAATGACCTTTAAATTTTTTTATAATTTTTAGTATTTAAGTTAAAGGCCAAAATGCCTAAAAAAATGTTTAAGGTTTCCCGGGTTCGAACCGGGGACCTCAAGCTTGGATGTCATGTGTGCTACCATTGAACCAAAGGCTTCAGCTGCGTCTATGATTGGTTTTTAATTGACAAAAACAGTGTTTCAAGGAAAACCCCAAATCGACAAGAACCCTAGATTGTTCAAACCCAAAATTGATGATCAAAGCGATAATGTTTACGGGAATAAACATGGGGCTTTGATTCCCATGTGATTTCGAGTCTATGGACATACTTAATTACCCGATTCGATGTTTAGGTTGATAAGAACAAATGCAGACGAGTTGCGAGTGAAGCTTGAATTCGTTCAACGTGCAATTGTTGATGTTAACCAAATTAAACTTGAGTGTAGCTTCAGAAAGTGTTCTTGATGCAAAACCCCCTTTCAATTTTGGTCCAAATTGCTTGGACAGTGGTCTCGACTAGGTTGCAGGTCGCGACGTTTGTGCGGTTCGTTGGGTTAATCAAATGTGTATTGGGTAAAATTGTGTTTAATAGTAGATTAGATATGGTTAAGCGATCGTTTGTAATTCATTTAATTTTGCAATTATCGGGTTTTGTCGTCGAACGACTTTGAGGGTTAATGAAGATCGGTTACGAGTTCAACCGTCCTTTTTAACTTAGATTAAAAGGCTTCAGACGTTCGTAACGGTTCCCAACAGTGAATAACATCAATTAGAGCATCAAATTCGGGGGTTATATGTGGTTTTGGAAGTCGCCGGAGGGTCGTCGGCGACGACCGGAGAGAAAGCCGCTGGAAATGCGGTTAAAAGGGAGGAGTTTGGTTTAAGGTTTTTAAGAATTACACAATCAGTCCCTATAGTTTATTTGGTATCATTTATGTACAAACTTTATTTTTTAAACTTTCTAAAATGACACTAAGACCCCTTAACTTAACTAAACATTATGTTTTACAATAATTTAATTTGTTAACTTTTATAACCTATTATTATCATCATATTATTATACTACTATTGTTATTGTTAGTTATTATTGTTAGTTATTATTATTATTATTATTAGTATTATTATTATTATTATTATTATTATTATATTATTATTATTATTATTATATATTTTTTTACTATTATTATTACTATTACAAATATCATTATCAATATTATTATTATTGTTGTTATTAGTTTTGTTATTATTTTATTAGTATAGTTATTTATGATTATTATCTATTTTTACATAATAACAATCATTATAATCTTTAAAAAGATTAAAGGACAAATTAAAGCAATATGCATAAGCAACCCATAAGTTTCATGTATGGCAATAAAGACCCTTACAAGAATTAACAAAGTTAACTTTCAATTAACAAAAAATACATGATGTTACATTTCGTATTTCAAAAAAAAAAAGTTTTATGGTGTAGAAAAAATTATTATTTTAAAAAATTTATTTATTTAGAAATAAAATTAATAAATAAATCTCTTTCTTAATTTATTAAATTAAAAAAGTGTGAAATAATAGTATTAATAATTAAGGTAATTATTTAATTGGAGAGAGATGCAAGAAAATTTTGGTGAGCATAATTATGGTGTTGATACGTCTCAGCTCAAGATACTTTTTTATTAAAGTAGGATGATGATATCCATATCACTGTTTTGTGATTTTGTTCTTGGGTTTGATTGAATAGATGGTTTTAAGTTTATGTATATGTATCTTTTGAGGCTAATGGCTATTGTCTTATTTTGAACCATGCATTGGCTCCCGAAGTAACAAATAGAGTCGATTTCGATATATGATGATTATGATATTTAAAATAATTGCCATCAGGACAAGTATGATTATAATTGTGACAATTGTATAGATTACCATGAGACTGGTATATGGTGTCTGACATGCAAGTTTCTTTTGATTTATCAATGGTCATATGATTTTACTTTTCCACTCTATTCCTTTTATTTGAGTGATAAGGGAAACTCAATTTTTATAGAAAATTATTAGTTTCTTTGTAGCTTTACAGTGACTAGGAGTTCTTTGTTTCTTTTTATATTTGCATTTCGATATTTTGTTTTGTACATTTTATTTCTGTATTTGTTTTTCATTACCTTTTGTTTATCAAAATATTTTTTTAAGATTTAATATTATCATTATAGAACTCAAAATTTGATAGATTCATCCTCCAAGTAAATCTACCTTCTGTGTTAAATATTACCAAGGCTATAACATAATAAAGAAGCTTAGAGTCTCTTATAACGCTGGTAAGCGTTACCTCAATGCATAATGCATTCTTCTTGGATCGTTTTTTTCCTCGTAGACCCATCGTATATTCTTTACTTATAATGCGAAGTTGTTTATTTTATTATCAAAGGTTGTGTATGTTATGTTTTCCTGAATATTCTTGGTTTAGCTTGCTATTTGCTTGAAAAAGAGAGAAGGGGCTAGGATTTCATCCCGAGTACACACCTTCATCGTCACACATACATATTTACACACATCAACACCCGAATCCACAACTTAGTTTCTTTCTTTTTCATGTTTGTATTCAGGTGAAAGCGGCTTACAAGAAAAAAAGAATGAGAATTAGCAATGCTATTTACTATAGCTCTATCTTAAAAAGAATTTGAATTATCCATCATAACATTTTAAATAACCATTACTTGGTAGCACAATATAAATGTTGTCATTTATCAACAAAAACCATTACATGGTTAAGTTGTGGGTAAAGGGATATTCATGATTAAGGGAATTCATAAATAGTTACTTTACAGGCATTACATGGTTAAGTTATAGAGCAAAAGAATTTCCATGATGAAGGGAATTCATATATATCTAATTTGAAAGCCTTCACTACCAAAGTTAGTGACAAGTGTGTCATTTGCATTCATGTAAGTGAAGTTATTTAATTGGTTAGATTGTTGAAAGGTCATATAAGACTAAATTAAAAAAACAAAAAATGGTGGTTCAAACAAGAGCAAAATTGTTTTTTTTTCAGATAAAGATTTCAAAGTAATGATGATTTTTTGCTTTAGGGTGTTTCCTAAGAACTTTTAGTATCTATATCTGGTTTCTAACAAAATAGTATGTAACAAATGATGTTTGAACGATTATGTTATTTGTAGCTATTTAATGAATGGAAAATTACATAGAATCAATGTCTATAGCCGCTTTGTTAGGTCTAGGATTAGTAGATCTAGTTCATTATGTATAGGCTTAGTACTTGAATTAATATCTGTAATGAATATTTGTAATTCATTATTGTGTATGCATTAAATATATAGGTTAACCCATTTATGTGTGTGTTGATTTATGTATGGTTGCAGGTACAAACATTATAATTGGTCAATTTATGAAATTGACCAAGTGTAAGAAACATCTATTTTGTTCTTCCGTAGATATATTTCTTACAAGTAACTTTACATCCGAAGATCCTCTACGGATGAACAACCAGAAAAGAACAAGTTTCCTTCGGAAGAACAAGACTCCTTCGGAAGAACAAGACTTCTACAGAAGAACAAATCATCTACGGAAGAACAAATCTTCTACGGATTCGGAGTCCAAACACTTGTATTATACAAGTGGTACAAGTCAACAAGTCAACAAGGCGGTTATGCGAATCCCGAGAAATCCGATGATTCCTTAACTGAAACAAATCAAATCCCAAGAGATCCGGTGTTTCCTATAACTAAAACATCATTGTCTATATATATGGATCCTAGATTTCGATTCAACGACGATTGAGTTAGACGATTGATTGATCGAGAACAACAATAGCAATACGACAATCACTTCAAAGTCTTTCAATCAAACCCTAGCAGCCATCACATCATAGTATTCTTTAATATCATTCAATACATTTGTAATCATTAACATGTTCTAATGAAATACTGATTAATCATTAATTGTGTTTTGTTACGTGTGTTCTTGATCATTTATTGATATTTAAAGTTTTTTAAAACAATTAAACCAAATCAACGTTAATTCCACAAACGTTGACTTGACATCAGTTGACACTGATAATTCCTGTTGACGATCCTTGGATTCACAGGTGGTATCAGAGCCAAGTGCTCATTGATTTAGATCGATTGATCTATCAGTGTTAGTTGTGTTTAGTTGAGTTTAATTTCGTTTAACTGCAATCGTTTTAATTAACTTATTTCTATATTCAAATCAATTGAATAACAGATCTTGTTAATTATTTTCATCAATTAACATCATGAGCAACTTCAGTGGTTCATCTTACCAACCTCCGAAGTTGGAAACAAAAGCAGACTTTAAGTCGTGGAAAATCAAGTTTAGAAATCATGTAAACTATACTGATTCTGACTTATGGATATCCATTACTGAAGGTCCTTATATTCCACCCACTCTTGGGCCGGATTATAATGACACAAAATCAACCAATCAGTACCAAAGATCTATCATCTGATGATGTCAAAAAGGTTAAAATTGATATAAAAGCATACAGTTTGCTTAGTATGGCTTTACCTGAAGAGATATTAATCAGGTGTGAGAACTATAAAACAACACACTCCTTGTGGAAGATACTTCACACTCTTGCGAAGGGAGTGATGAGAGTGATGAGATAATAAGTATAAGGAGAGACACCCTCAGGTCACAATATGAAACATTTCATCATATCGAGGGTGAATCAATTCCTCAACAACTCTATAGATTCATGCAGTTGGTCACTGAGATGAATATTCTGGAGTTGAAGTATACAAGTGAGGAATTAAACAAGAAAATGCTTCACACTTTGCCAGAAAGTTGGAAGCATACTGTGTCCATGTTCAAGAACACTATAGATCTGAAATCAACTGGTTTAGATACTCTGGTTGCAAAAGTGGAAGCACTTGAAATGGACGAAAAATCAAGAAACAAGAGTGTGAGAACCCATGTCTCACCCTATCACTTCAAAGAAACAAATAATGTTGGAAGTGCATTTATTTCAACAAACAATGAAAGTGATAACTCTTTGCGAGGAGTGAAGATGAGGAGAAGTTAGCTTCTATGCTTCAAACCATCAAAAGAAATCACCTAAGACAAGCACCAAAAGATAAAGGAAGAAAAAGGCTGACAGACAATAGACAACTATAGCAACAGCTAAGTCTTCACTTTCAGCCAATCAGTCAGAACCAATAACTGTGATATTGGACTCTGAAGAACAAAGAGCAGCTTTTGCAGCGTTAGTTTCCAGTTTTCAAGCCTATCTGGGAAGCTCTCTAACTTCAGCAATTTGCCACAAGACTTAGAAGAACTGCCTCCTGATGTATGAGTGGAAGAAATGGATCTACAATGGCAGATGGCCATGATTGCATATAGAGCAAAGCAATATCTCAGGAGAAATAAGAACTTGGCTTCAGCAAGCAAAACATCAAAGATGGCGTTGACAAATCAAAAGTAGATGCTACAAATGCAATCTCTATGGACATTCTCAAGAGAATGCAATAAACAGTCATATCCAGAGATGAGACAACACCAGCAGCATCAACAACATCAGATTCAAGCTCATCAACAATCAACTTCTCAAAGACCTCTGCACAAACAATCTCAACTGATCAATGCATCCCCACCAGCCACCAAAGAATCAGCTGGACCTAGCAACTCAAAGAGTCAGGGCTGATCATACTTCAAGATGGAACGTGTGACTGGAGTGTGTATGAAAAAGAAGTTTTGGGAGAATCAAGCATTGATGGCTCATATGGATCAAACAGTTCCACCAATGGCAAAAGAGGTAAAAGAAAGACTGTGTTCATCAACATGTGTTGAGGAAGTTGAACGATATAGAGTCCATGCTCAACAGTTGGCTGACAAAGTAAAAGAAACAATGATTTTGAATGAATCCCATGTTAGAGAACATAAAATGTATCAATAAAAATTAATTCTTTGCAAAAGGATTTAGAAAAATTTGTTTCTGAAAATTATAGCCTAAAGCCCAAGTTGAGCATCTGACCACTTCCTTAACAAAATCCATGGCTGATCATGCATCAACTGAAGTGAAACTTCAGAAGTTTCAATTATCATCTCAGCAATATGAGAAATTACTAAAATTCTCATATTGAATCAAAGAAAAGGTCCGGGTTGGGTTATAATGCGGTTGCACCACCTATAAATGATAATTACACATCTTTACCTACAACAATGACCAACACTCTGTCAAATCATTTTGTGCCTAGCACTAAGTTTGAAAAAGATTCAACTCAAATTAAAATTAATGATGAAGCTGAGGTGAGTGAAACTGAATCTTCTGAATCAGAATCTTTAGATCAAAATGATTCAGAATTTGATTATGATAAGTGTGATGACTTGGATGATTCTGATGATGAACATGATGTTGATCAAATAATCACTGGTAAGAATGTTCATCTTAAAACTCATATTCCAAAAGTGCTTGAAGAAACAAAGTTGCCATATCCTCCTAAACAAAGAAACATGCTGAAGACCATCTGCAAGAGAATAGCTCAATTGAATGAAGGTCTTCAAGAACTAAGTCAGCAACAAGACTCCTCCAAGAAATTGAATGATGAATCTGTCATCACTGAAGGAAAAGAGAAATTCAAAGAAAAAGGAAAGAAAAAGGTATCAGCAGATCATCAACTGAAAAAGAAAACTTCAGCTGCTGATCTACGGAAGAGGAATTCAGCAACAAACAATCAAAATGTGCACAAAGTGGAAAAAGGAGAAGCACATCCAAAGCTGAAGAAGAAAGAACAACAACAAATTCAGCAAACAAAAGAATGATTCTGAAGAAAGAAGATGAGAAAGTATTGCAAATGGTGTGACATGAAAAATCAAATACTGAGATTGTTACTTCAGCAGCTACTGCTCTATTTGCAATATGAACAATCACATGACTGCTGATTGCTACTTCAACAAACATTGTGCTATCTGCAACAAAAATAATCATTCCACACAGGAATGTTATTTCAACAAAAAGAACAAGACAAAGGATCAAAGAAGAAAGAATCAGATAAGTCTGAATCAGATTCTCAATCTACTGATTCTGCAAAGGGTTCAAAACTGAAGAAGTATGAACAAAAATCAAAGTCAAAATCAAAGGACAAAACATCATCAAGTGTTCATATATTGAAGAAAAGACCAATTTTTCAGCAGTCAAAAAAACACCCCACAAAAGAGTAGATTTGTCAGATAAGGAATCAAAGGATGATGATTCATTCTTTGATAAATTTGAAAAGGGCATTCATATACCTCTTTCAAAAACAAAAGATAGTGAGACATTTAAAGGTTCATTATCAAAACAAAAGACTCAAACAAATGAAGTTGATCTGAGTCAAGCAGAAATTGAGAATCATGAATCTACTTCATCAACATCCCATTCAGCAGAATCATCCTCATCTAAATCAAATCAGAATGAATCAATCAAATCTAAAACTGAAACTTCAAAAATTGTTCATGAAAGAGTAACTGTTTTAGACCCTGTTGACAAACCCAAGATCACTAAGACTTGGGTTGTCACTTCTAACTGATTTTTTTCTGAATGCAGGACAATATTGGAGAGCTGACAACAAGTGGTATGTTGACAGTGGTTGTTCCAGGCATATGACAGGAAACTGTTCTCTTCTCCATGATTTCAAACATAAAATGCTTCTTATGTGGCATTTGGTGGGGATAAAATGGGAGGTAAAATTGTTGGTGAAGGAATGATAACCAATGGTGTACTCAAATTTGATAAAGTAAATTACTGTAAAAATTTACAGTATAATCTACTTAGTGTGTCTCAAATTTGTGATCAAAATTATACTACATTGTTTGATGATACTAACTGTTACATTCTTAAGCCAGGATTTATTGTTCCAGAAGATTGGATTCTCCTCAAAGCAGCAAGAAAAGGAAACACTTATGTTTTGGATATGAACAACACTTCTCTCACAAAACATGAAACATGCCTTATATCTAAACTCTCAGAAGACTTGTCTCAATTATGGCATAGAAGGCTTGTCCATTCTAACATGAAGAACATGAATAAATTGGTGAAAAATGACCTGGTCATTGGATTGCCAAATAAAGAGTTTCATTGCTCAACTCACTGTTCTTCTTGTTACAAAGGAAAACAACATAGAGTGTCACATAAATCCAAAACCATCAATACTAATACTATACCACTCAAATTGCTTCACATGGATCTTTTTGGTCCCACCAATGTAATGAGCATTGGAAAAAGGCAATATTGTTTGGTGATAGTTGATGATTTCACAAGATTTACATGGGTCTTTTTCTTAAAACAAAAGAGTGAAACATCAGAAACATTAATGGACTTTGTAATCAAGATTGAGAATCAACTTGATACAAAAGTTAAAATTTTTAGGAGTGATAATGGTACTGAATTTGTCAATTTTGAACTGGATTCCTTTTGCAGGAGCAAAGGTATTGCAAGACAATTCAGTGCACCAAGGACTCCACAACAAAATGGAGTTGTGCTGAAAAGAAAGAAAACAGAACTCTCATTGAAGCAGCAAGAACAATGCTAGCTGATTCACAACTACCTATCACCTTTTGGGCTGAGGCTGTGAATACTGCATGCAATGTTCAAAACAGAACATTAATTGTCAAAGAACATAACAAAACTCCTTATGAGCTCCTATTTAAAAGAAAACCATACATAGGATATCTAAGAGTTTGGATGTCAAGTAACTGTTTTGAACATAAAAGAGTCATTAGGAAAATTTTCAGAAAAAGCATATGATGGTTTTCTTTGTTGGATACTCTTCAACATCAAAATCATATAGAGTGTATATTCCACAACATAACATTGGGAAGAGACTCCTAATGTATCTTTTGATGAAACTGTATTTACTAAGTCAGTTAAAGGTTCATCATGGTTATTTGACATAGATGCTTTATCTAAATCATTAACTATGATCATTTGAACAATGCAGGATCTGATGAAGTATGCTATCCATTTGTTCCACCTATTATGACTGAAGTAACCTTATCTGCTGATCCTCCAAGGATACATCCATCTTCAGATGAAAACACTTCAGTAGAAGCAGATACTACATGTGGAATTGAACAAATGCATCCAAGAAGAAGTTCCTACGGAAGACCAGAATGCATCCGAAGAAGTTCCTACGGAAGAGCAAAATGCTTCCGAAGAAGTTCCTACGGAAGACCCAAAATGCATCCGGAGAAGTTCGTACGGAAGAGCAAAATGCTTCCGAAGAAGTTCCTGCGGAAGAGCAAAACACAACTGGAGATACTTCTGTAGCCCAATCAACAGACTCTCATTTTGACTATTTCTTGAATTCTCAACCTGAGCTGAATCAGTCTGAGGCAATGGAATGACTAACCTGGAATCATCTATTCCAGTTGAATCAACTCCTTCAATGAGAATTCATAAGACTCATCCACTTGACAACATCATTGGAAATCCTGAAAAGAGAACTACAAGGAGCCAAAGTAGTACAGCCAACCTTTGTCTCTTCAACTGTTTTCTTTCTCAAGTGGTGCCTCCAAACATCACAGCTGCTTTAAAAGACAATAGCTGGATTGAAGCTATGCAAGAAGAGCTTCAACAGTTCAGAAAGCAAAAAGTGTGGTCTCTTGTTGATTTGCCTGAAGGTCAACATCCTATTGGAACTAGATGGCTATACAAAAACAAACTGGATGATAGAGGGATTATTGTACGAAACAAAGCAAGGTTGATTGCACAAGGATACACTCAAGAAGAAGGAATAGACTATGATGAAGTTTTTGCACCAGTTGCAAGAATTGAGGCCATAAGAGTGTTTTTGGCCTATGCCTCATATAAGAAGTTTACTGTGTATCAGATGGATGTCAAGTGTGCATTCTTATATGGGAAAATTGATGAGGAAGTTTATGTGTCACAACCCCCCGGATTTGAAGATCCTCATTATCCTCATAGGTATACAAACTAGATAAAGCCTTGTATGGTCTTCATCAAGCACCAAGAAATGGTATGAAACACTATCATCTTTCTTACTCAAGCATGGCTACAAAAGAGGAACTATTGATCAGACACTTTTTCTCAAACAAGAACATCAAGATCTCTTAGTAGTTCAAGTATATGTTGATGACATTATATTTGGATCAACTAATAAGAGATTGTGTGTGAATTTTGAAGAGCTGATGAAATCTGAATTTCAGATGAGCTCAAGGTGAATTAACCTTCTTCCTTGGCCTTCAAGTTCATCAAAAAGCAGATGGAATATTCATCAACCAAGAAAAATACATACATCAAATTCTGAAGAAATACAATCTTGCTGAAGTATCCTCATGCAAAACACCAGCATCAACAATTGATAAGATTGCTCCTGATCCCTCTGGAAAATCTATTGATAAAAAATTATATAGATCAATGATAGGTTCACTTATGTATTTAACTGCCAGTAGACCTGATATTATGTTTGCTGTGTGTGTGTAGTGCTAGGTACCAATCTGATCCAAGGAATCACATCTCAATGCTGTAAAAAGAATTTTCAGATACCTCAAGGGAAAACCAGGACTTGGTCTTTGGTATCCAAAGGATGGAGACTTTACACTCTACTCATACTCAGACAGTGACTATGGTGGATGTAACAGTAACAGAAAATCAACAACCGGTGGATGTCAATTCATTGGACCAAGGCTAGTATCATGGCAGTGCAAGAAACAAACCAATGTTTCTGTATCCACAGCTGAGGCTGAGTACATTGCTGCTTCAGCTGGTTGCTCTCAAGTTCTTTGGTTGCAAAACCAATTGCTTGACTATGGTTACAATTTTCTTCAAACTTCTATCTATATAGACAATTCTGCTGCTATGTTTATCACTGCTAATCCTGTGCAACATAGTAAAACAAAACATATTGAGATAAGATATCATTTTCTGAGAGATTGCTCAGAAAGGGGTTGATTAAGTTAGTCAAAGTGGATACATCAAATCAGCTTGCTGATTTATTCACTAAAGCCTTTGATTCAGTCAGATTTAATTTTCTGATTGAGTCTCTAGGCATGATTAACTTAGATTAATCAAATTTAAACAAACAAAATGCTGTGTGTAATGATGCATCAGCATGACATATGTATGGGAAATGATAGTACACTATAGCTTTGCCTATTCCTGAATAAATAAATAACAATAAATCTCAGCAAGCTTCTTGATATGTGAGTAGATTCATCTTGAGTGGAAACTAAACTGAGTGCATGCCAACATAATACTAAAATGATTGTTTGTGGGAAACTTCATTTTGAGAATACAAAGTGAGTCTTATCTAATGTGATCAAATCACTCATCTAAACACACTATGTAAAACACTTTATAATATCTATCTTTGCAAATCATACTCCCTCTGTTTTGTGTGAACAAAGACCTGGGTGTATGATCACCATACTGAATATCAGTTGCAAAATTTGAAAAGATCATGATCCTCATCATCCCTTTGTTTTGTGTGAACAAAGACCTGGGTTAAAGGCACCTCTGTTTTACGTGAGTAAAGACCTGGTGACCTGATGATGATCATATCTAAAGCTCTCAAAAGAATCCTATGTGATCAACTGTATATTATCTTGAGCTTTTAAATCAATGCATCAATGAGATGCCAAATACATCTCAAGATAGATATTATAACTTAAAGTACATAGTCTTAAGTGTGAAAAGTGATGATTTGACTTGCAAAGGGAGGACAAAACCTTTGTGAATTGAATGTGAAGCCCATAACAGTTATTTGAAATCAATATGAAAACATGATAAACAACATGCCTAGTTGATACATGAGCTCTTGTATGGATTTATGTGGACAATATACTTGCAATCAGAACTTGTTCAGGTATCAAATCAACAAAATAACTCATCAGGAAGAGGCTTAGTATTATAGTATGATCCCATCATATGTGTATATGTATCTGATCATTATCATACAGTTAAAATCATGTTATTCCTCTTAAAGAAATTTATGATAAATGCTTAAGTTCACCATTAATCACAAATTTAGGGGGAGTAGAATACATGAAAAAGTATCTCAATCAGCAGCAGCAATGTCTATATCATTATCAATTTGAAGGAATTGGAATCTGAGCATCATCTTAGCTTCTGGATACATGAAAATTTTTAGTAAAAATCATAATTTTAACTTTCTTGTACTAAATTGCCATGTATACAAAGCCAACAAGGTCCTAAAGCAATAAATGGTTCTAACCAATGGAGTTGGGCCATACATACAACAAATTTCTCTGCATTGTGCTACTTTAAGCATCAGCAGAAGCTACAATGTGAAATCAATCTTAAATGTTTATCCGTAGATTGGTAAACTACGGATGAATAAAGATCAAGTAATTTAATGTTACAATTTCACATCATCAGCAGATGTTGTTGATCCGTAGATGTTCTGGGAAGAATACATTGAGGACACTTAATTAATGAGAAATTATCTACGGAAGAATACATTGAGGGTCCCACTTAATAAATGAGATAAAATTAATGTGTCTGAGAGTATAAATGTGGTTTGACTTGTCAAATTCATTATTCGCTTTTTCAGCTCACTTTTTCAGACCTAGAAAATCTCACTCAACAAAATTTTTCCCACTTCCTCAGCATTCAAAATTTACCAAATCAAAACCTTAAGCAAACATATATCTGTGTTCTTAATCTGCTGTTATTAAGGTAAAACATGTCGTAATATTCAAGAATGAACCATTCGATTCTTGTTTTATCTTACAACTGTTCGTATTCTCATATCAATAATGTGATTTTAACGAAGTCTTTTCTTATGAACAGATGGATAATCGATTCGCGAGAGAACACAATGTGTGTGCCTTCTTAAACCCTGACGATCCTGTGTCAGAAGGGTGTCAAGAAATTATCAGATATCTAAGAAGATCGAGGCTGTTCTATGCCCTATCAGCAGAGCCGGTGATTTATCGATCACATATCACTGATTTCTGGAATTCTGCATACATAGAAGAAGATGGTGAAGGTATTATTGCTGAAGTTAAGAATCGAAGGCTGAGAATTGATGAACAAACAATAAGAAGGGTTCTTGAACTAGGAGATGTTGAAGCCGGACACCCTGATGTGTTTGAAAATGAATACATAGAAAAGGTTTTTCTCATAATGGGGTATGATGAGACTTTGAAAAGGGAGAAATCAAGAAGGGAAGACTCTGTAAGCCATACAGATTTCTGTGTCACACTTATCTGAAGTGCATTTCAAACAGAAATCTGGGCTTGATAGATTTTCAAGACATATATCATCTGGTATCATTGGTATTTGAGGGAAGAACATACAATTACTCAAAGTACATCTTCAACTGTCTGTGTGATCACATTAAGTACAGAAGGCTGATAAGATGTACATGTTTCCAAGGTTCATTCAACTTATCATTAATGCGGATTTGCCTGGAACTTCTGTGGAGGGTGGTGTGTTTATTCAAGCACACCTTGGCAGATCTGTGCTGAACAAAATTCTGGGAAATATGAAGGAGGTGACATGGACATGTTTGCACATGTGATTGATGCTACTGCAGACATTCCTCAAGAGCTTGTGTGGAAAGTGAACAAGAGAACTCTGCAACCAACTCTGCTCAAGACACTCACTCACCAGATACATCACCCATACATCAGCAATCTCCACCCAGCCAAAATACAGAACCAATCTCACCAATCCTCCCTCAATCACCAAAATCAACAACAAACAACCCCAACCACAATCTCCAGCCAGTCAAAACACAGAACCAATCTCACCTATCCTCCATCAATCACCAAATCAACAACAAACACCCCAACCACAATCTCCAGCCAGCCAAAATACAGAACCAATCTCTCCCATTCAACCCAATCACCAAATCAGCTTCAAAAAATTTATCAACAACCTCCAAATCCTGAAAATTCAGCCACTGAGAGTATTTACACTGGGGAGACAGAATTAGTCTCACAAGCAAGTACAGTTAAACTGTCATTATCCAAAACTGAATCCCCTGTGCTTTCAAATGAAACTGAACAAGTATCTCCAGTGACTGATCATCAACAACAACAAACTCATCAAGAATGTAGATCAAGCCACTGAACCAAGTCAAGCTCAGCAAGTGTTGATCCGGAAGAAGTTAAAGATGATGATTGATTCTCAGCATCAGGAAGTAGATGCAGAAGCAGACTATGTTGATATTATTGCTTACAATGAAGATGATCTAAGTGATAATGATATCCCTGTCAGCAAGAGCTATCTGGTTGCTGAGTACAACAAGCTGGTGCTAAAATCAAACAAAAGAAAGAAAGAAATACAAGAACTGAAGGGAATGATCAAAGAAAAGGATGAAGAGTTGATGAGACAACAAGCAAGAATAAAAGACTGAGAGAAGATGCTCAAGAGGATAAGGAAGTCATTGATGCTTTACTGGATAAGGAAGCTGAGCTTAAAGAGTCAGCAGCACTGAAAAGAAAGAAAAGGAAAAGATAATGATGAAGTTTGAACAAGCAAATAGCACTATGACTGCTCAGTCAAATGTGATAAAGAGAAAAGAAGAAGAGATTGAGCAGCTGAAAATGAAGATCAGTACATTGGAATCTAATGCTAATGCTTCAACTGCTCAAACAAAACAATCTACTGAGGCATCAAAAGAGATGATTCTGTACTCAAGAAAAAGAAAGTATCTTGGTACTGCGAGAGAAGAAGATAAATGTTGATGAAAGTACTTCCAAGAAACAAAAGCTCACATCTCCTGAACACACACCTTCAGTAGATTTATCTACTGTGAAGTCTCTCTCAGCAGGAGGATGAAAGTGATGAAGAGTGGGAAGAGCTGATCAAAGAAGACTCTCCACCAGAACAAGAAGTCTCAAAGGCTGATGATCTTCTGACTACAAAAGACATATTAGAAGAGAGGCCTGAATCAACCATGTTCATGACACTTATAAACCATGGTTTCCTTATGACATGGTTGAGAGACTAAAACTGACTGAGATGAAGAATCTCTTGAAAGAATTTGAGCTTGCATGCTTTATGATTCCAAATTGTGATTATGAAGCCTTCAGCACCTTTCAATCCATTCAGAAAGACAAAGAAGGAGTTGGGACATTGTGACACAGCTAAGCTGAGCAAATACAACATGACTTGCTGGTTACAAGGCCATAATTACAAACCTCATGAGCTTAAAGGAAGATCAGTAGGGGAACTTAGAAGGATGATGGAGCATGTGATGAAGTTTGAGCTGGATACTGGTGTAAGATTCAGAACTGAAGCTCCACATCCATCTTATGTGGAACAAAGCAAATTTCCTGCTGAACCTATAACAGTTGAATCTAAAGATCAGCACAAAGAAAGAGAGAAATTGATCAGAGAGCCAAGAGAAGTAATACCTGGCAAAGTATGGCCACTTGGGACTACAGTGAGAGAGATAACTGAGCAGAAGTCCACTCTGATACAATTGATAGACCACCTCACAACTCCCAGTTCTGTGGAAGAAAACAGGATCATGGCCTGGAAATATGATCCAGACTGGGATTGTGCCATTATTAAAAGAACATCTGGAAGAGTTGAATACTTCCATGATGTACTCTCAGTGGTGAGTCTGCCAGAGAATGACATCAAAGATCTTCAAAGTCTAATCATCAGCAATTATCCAATTCACCCTAGAGGAAGAGACTTCTCAACTCTAGTGGGAAAGTTGAAGACTAAGTTTAAAGATGATGTCCTGATAGAAGCTAAAAGAGAAGATATAGAGCATCAGAAGAGAATCAAAGGGCTCAAAAGATACAAGTCCAATGCCTCAGAACATGTAGATGATGAATTTTTGAAGAGGGTTGGCTACAAAAGTAGAAACAAAGCAGCAATCAAATGCATTGAAGGGACTCAATTCACATACCCAATCACTGAATGGGGTTATGTTGAGAAGACAAAAGGAGTTGGTCCTGCTGAGAAATGCTGAGAACAAGAAAGCTGACAGGATCAGGATCTTTGATCCTGTGGAAATCAAACTACTCCATCCCAGCTACACCTCATATCTCAATGACAAATTCTTTCCCAAGCTGACTGATGAAAAAGCACAAAATGATCTGTTCCTGCATGTCCATGTGATTCAAGTAATTGACAAACTACATGCCAAAGCCTACAAAAGAAGAAGATTCAATGCTGGACTGCTGAAGGGAACAACTTTTGATGAAGTCACAGAACTCAGAATCTCAGAGCAAGATGAGCTAGAAGTGGTGAATAACAACAATGTGTTAGACACACTCACTACTAAAGAAGATGTTCTGGGGATCAGTTTTGAGACTCTGAAGAAGTTCAGCAAGATGAAGATCAACTACAAGTATGATGATCAGAAGACTGCTGTGTCTTACTTCTACAACAAAATCATTGCCAGAGTCAAGGAACTTTCAGTTTTGAAGAACTGATTGCAAGTATCTAAGCCTAAGGGGGAGTATTGTTAGGTCTAGGATCAGTAGATCTAGTTTATTATGTATAGGCTTAGTACTTGAATTAATATCTGTAATGAATATTTGTAATTCATTATTGTGTATGCATTAAATATATAGGTTAACCCATTTATGTGTGTGTTTATTTATGTATGGTTGCAGGTACAAAAATTATAATTGGTCAATTTATGAAATTGACCAAGTGTAAGAAACATCTACGGATGAACATTTTGTTCTTCCGTAGATATATTTCTTACAAGTAACTTTACATCCGAAGATCCTCTGCGGATGAACAACCAGAAAAGAACAAGTTTCCTTCGGAAGAACAAGACTCCTTCGGAAGAACAAGACTTCTACGGAAGAACAAGACTTCTACGGAAGAACAAATCATCTACGGAAGAACAAATCTTCTACGGAAGAACAAATTCCTACTGAAGATACTATTCCTGCGGAGTCCAAACACTTTTATTATACAAGTGGTACAAGTCAACAAGTCAACAAGGCGGTTATGCGAATCCCGAGAAATCCGATGATTCCTTAACTGAAACAAATCAAATCCCAAGAGATCCGGTGTTTTCTATAACTGAAACATCATTGTCTATATATATGGATCCTAGGTTTCGATTCAACGACGATTGAGTTAGACGATTGATTGATCGAGAAAGCAATAGCAATACGACAATCACTTCAAAGTCTTTCAATCAAACCCTAGCAGCCATCACATCATAGCATTCTTTGATATCATTCATTCAATACATTTGTAATCATTAACATGTTCTAATGAAATACTCATTAATCATTAATTGTGTTTTGTTACGTGTGTTCTTGATCATTTATTGATATTTAAAGTTGTTTAAAACCATTAAACCAAATCAACGTTAATTCCGCAAACGTTACTTGACATCAATTGACACTGATAATTCCTGTTGACGATCCTTGGATTCACACGCTTAAATCCAAGAAAAGAACAACCAAATTATTATATTATAGATCAATTAACATCTATTCTAGAAAATAGACTTTGACTTTTTAACTTGACTATGACTTTTTGTTAATGTCATCGACAAAAGCTTTACAGGAGTAGGAATCCTCACAAAATTTGTGGTAACATTTATATAATACATTATTCTATATGAATCATCAGTACTCTCTTGATACCAATTCTTATTCCATTATAAACTAAACTGCAAGAATAACACTATGATAATGTTGTTAATATGAGAATTATGTTAAGGAGATGATAAAAATATGTTTCACAATCTTGCAAAACCAAAGACAATCTTAAAGATGAAATACATCATGTAAAACAAAAAATTCAAACTGAATAATATCTCAACTTTGGAAGACAAAAAAATGGTCATAGCTTAATCTTTTTTTGGTAAACATGGGGTCTAAATAATAGTTCCTTAAATCTACTTTCATTTAAGTGGTTACACGACCTGAAAATATGTCTAAGATGGTTAAATGGACGTTTTACTTAAAAGGGTCAAAACTGAATTTTCATGATAGAATATGGGTCTTCTTGGGAAGGGCATAACTATTTTAATTATTCGTGTTTTTAAATGATTCTTTCACCAAATTAAATTTCTATGTGTTAGCTTTAAATGTTGGTGTACCATTGTTATGATAATTAACTATCACAAAACAATTCCGTGTGTGCTATAGTGCAAATTTTGAAGTATGTATAAATATGTAATTTTTAGAAAAAATGATGGTGATAATTAACTAATGGTCATGAAATATAAATTTTACCTAAAACCATAAATGTATTGTAATAAAAAATAGGACACAGGTAAAATGATTTGGGTTGGTTTCTATTCTATATAATAAACATGTAACAAAGCTGAAAAACGAACTACTAGACTTATAGTGAATTTATCAACATCACATATGAACAAATATTGTAATAAGCTTGGTTTGGGCATAATTTTGAGATTTAAAAGATTTAAATAGGTGACTAATATTAATGGTCAATAAATCTCACAATTGGGTTACAATGGAAAAACCTTGTGTGTTTGGACATATTATAACAATAAGAATTTGCTAATGTAGTTTAGAAATGTTTGGATTATTCACATGGTTAAACTTTGTTCGGGTTAAGGTGAGTTTGTGACCCCGTTTTCTGTTGTGCATTTTAAATAGGGGGAAAAGTTTGCTCAAACAATTAAATTATGTTGTGAGTTTTTTTAGTATTATTGGTTTAATGCGTGTTGTTAATATACTATAAACGTGAGTTAGGATACTTGTTGGTTCACTTAACTCCGATGTTGGGGGCCATGGAGAGGAAATGTTAGTACTAACGGATTGACACATCATTGTTTTCAACATGCATGCTAAGATCGACTTGGTCGGGGGAGCCCTTGTGAAATATTCGTCGGGGAGAAGAATAATAAGATAAGAAGAAGAAGAAATAATAAGCAGAAGAAGAAGAAGAAGAAGACGAAGACGAAGAAGAAGAAGAAGAAGAAGAATAAGAAGAAGAAGAAGAAGAAGAAGATGAAGAAAGAAGAAGAAGAATAAGAAGAAGAATAAGAAGAATAAGAGAAGAAGAAGGAAGAAGAAGAAGAAGAAGAAGAGAAGAAGAAGAAGAAGAAGAAGAAGAAGAAGAATAAGAAGAAGAAGAAGGAATAAGAAGAAGAAGAAGAAGAGAAGATAGAAAGAGAATAAGAAGAAGATAGAAGAAGAAATAAGAATAAGAAGAATAAGAAGAAGAAGAAGAAGAAGAAGAGAATAAGATAGAAGAGAAGAAGAAGATAATAATAATAAGATAATCAATAATAATAAGAAAATAAGAATAGAAGAATAATAATAATAATAATAATAAGAATATATAATAATAATAATAATAAGAATAATAATAAGAATAATAATAATAATTATAATAATAATAAATAAACTAATAATACTTGATGACTAATTCATTAAAGTGGTGACACCGTAGCCTTGGCCATCTTCTAGTAAGTTTTCAAACCCACTAACAATTCAAATTTATTATTATTATCACACCAACAAACTTCCGAAATTGATGGATGACTTCACCGATGCGGTGGAACTTCGATTTAAAGAGATAATGAAATCTCAATGGACTTCACAAATACTCGCTCTAATCTGCCCCTACCTATATTAATTTGCCCTTCACGTACTCTATCCAACACCATTGTTGATGTCGAACTCACTGTATATCCTCGCAGCGACACCGGTTGACGATTCCATTGATTTTTCGAGTACTTGCAAATCGCATACAATAAGTTCGATTTAGGTGGCTCTCTGATGTTAATCGCATATTGTGTCCTACGCATCGATTAATTTCTTCGACTCAAAGGTAACGTTGAACTTCCCGGTCCCGTCTAATGTTCTTCTCCGTTGCTTCGTCATTCTATAATAAAACAAATCTCATCCTCCGTTCGCAGCTATTGAATCTTCCTTTGATCGGATCTGCCGCGCATCGCCGTTGTGGAACTGCCACAACCAATTGTCGTTAGAATACCTCCGGTAGTTTTGTTCTTCATTCGTAATGGTAACAATTCGACCCAATGTTTATGTTCAAGTTTTACGATAGTTAACTATAGTAAATCAAACTACAACAATACAAATAAAAACAAAGTCATGAAACTAATACGAAGAGATGAAGCAGACATATGAATTTCAAAACTTGTAGTGGCCATGATATTATTTTATTATTGTTGTATTGGTGGTACCATGCATACATATGCACATATATCTCTGTTTTAATGTGCAATTGCATAATATCAAAATCCAATAAAAAGGAATCTAAAAATACTGAAGTGGACTTCTTCTACCACTAGTATTAAAATAAAAATTTAATACTAAAATGTATATATGTCCTACAAAACTCTTAATCGAGAAGCTCACCAAGTTAATTTTGTTATTAGTATGTATATATATATATATATATATATATATATATATATATATATATATATATATATTTCATATGGATAAGTGTGGAGACAAATTGATGTATGGTTTTAAGAAAAACAAAACATATTATAATCAAGTTTTTTTTAATCTTAAAATATATAAATATTCTTAGTGGAAAGATACTAAATACAATTTAACGAATATTAAGATACAAAAATCATAAAAAATTTAACAAATTATTAACTTAATCTAGCTTCGATACAATTTGAACTTAACATACAAGTAATTAACATGTAGGTTCTTGATATAAGCGAAGACATACTTGAGTTTCGTAATAATCTTAAGGTACGGATTCCGACCCTTCCCTCTCGTAGCATGAATCGTTCTTGATTTTTATCTTGAATTCGGTAACTTAACTTGTTGGTTATTAAATCCATAGATTATTGTTATAAATGCTTATTGTATAGTTGATATTGTTTGCATGTGATAGAATTTATCTGCTTTGTACTCATTGTCACATGCTTCCTAAATTATTGATTATAGTTAGTGACCTTGATTAAGGGTTATGAGCTCTAGTGTAACTTATTGTGTTATATTGGCTTGATTGTATTGTATTATTGACCTCCGTACCCGAGCACATCCACCTATGGGGACATAGGGCGTCATTATGGCACAAGTGACGTGCTCTATCTGTGGCAGAGCGATTAGACCACAGCGTCTCTACATTATAATTATGTGCTAAGTTGTTACACATATTGATTAGTGTTAAAGGAGGCGTATGGATCGATCCTAGGATATTATTGTTATTATTATTGGTGAGATGGTTAGGTGTGTGTGCCCACATTCCTATCTCACATATTGGTGCATTAGAACTGCAGCTAAGTACATATTGTTAATTGTTTATTGTCATCGGCTCATATGGGTATTCCTTTTTAGATGATCAAGATTATTTGATTTTCAATTTGATCATCTTATTGTCATCGTTATTGATTATGTTATTGCTATTGGTTATTTCGTTACTGAGCATTCTTTGGCTCAGCCGTGTTTTCTTTTGTGGTTTTCTCTTATGTCTATAGCAGGTACTCAAGGGGCTCAAGGGAACGAGTGAAGAGTGTGAACTCAAAAAGCTAGGATGAGAACTTTGAATTAATAAGATAGTAGTATTTTAATCTTAAGACTTTATTTGATTTATTTGGACCTATGTAAGGATTTGAATGTTTTAGTACTTAAATTATATCGTTCATGAAACTCTATTACTGTTGTGTGACACGTCAACCCTACTCGGGTTGGGGTGTTACAGTTATGGTATCAGAGCTTAGGCTCTGTAGAAAACTTAAACTAAATAATTAAGACATGTGAGGATTGGGTAGACGTTGGGTTAGGTTCCCTATATATGATATGTCTATTTCTAATTCACTTTGTTCTGATTAAGTTGATATGTTTCATTCTAGATGCCTCCCCGTCGCACTTCACGAAATTCTAGCGGGTCGGATGGACCTGATCCAAATCTTGTCGGTGCTATGACTCAAGCACTTACTGCTATACTACCGACTTTAATTGATGCAGTACGTAATCCAAACCCAAATCCGAACCCTAATCCGAACCCCAATCCAAACCCAAATCCGAACCCTAATCCGAACCCCAATCCAAACCCAAATCCGAACCCCAATCCAAACCCAAATCCAAACCCAGATACGAACCCGAATCCAAACCCGACTGGTGCAGATGTTTGGCTAGCGCGGTTTCAAAAGCAAAAACCACGATCCTTCACTAAGGCGGCTACACCTGCAGTGGCCAAAGACTGGATTGCTCACATTGAGAAAATTTTCACTGTGCTTAGAGTTGATCAGCAATACAGGGCGGGTTTAGCTGCTTATAAGCTGGAGGAAGATGCTCAAGTTATGGTGGGAAAATGTGGTAGCTGAAAGAGGAGGTGAAACAGTTCGTTTGAGACCCTATCTTGGAATGACTTCCGTGCCATCTTCTTCGACAAGTACTTTACTAATGTGGATAAAGCAAGCATATAGACGAGAATACGATAACATCCGTCAACGAAATGATGGTCACTCACTGATTTTACAGACCGATTTTACCGACTGTGGGATTCTTAGGTGCTTCTGCTGTGGACCACCTGAGGAACGTGCCGAAAAGTATCAATGGGCAGTATGTGATCGGATTCGTAAGGCTATTATTCACTCCACTTTCAATAATGTTGAGGAAGCAGTCAGGGCTGCCAAAAAGGGTAGACCTGGAGAGAAAGGAATTTCTAGAAAAATTTGAGAATAATAGGAAGCGGAACAGAGATGAGACTCGTAATCAGGCTGGCAGTGAGTCATCTCAAGGATCTGACCGAAATGGAAATGATCGTCAGAAAAATCAAGCATCGGGGAAGAAGAACATAAGCCATGGCATGGTAAGACTCGAAGTCAAGGTCAAATGATGCCTTATCAGCAACCAATTGCAGCTCAACCGGTGAATCAAAAAGCAATCCTTCTAAACATCCGATGTGCACTCATTGTGGAAAGTATCATCCTGGAATATGTGTCGTCGACTTACAGGAGCTGTCTTGGGTGTGGGGATATGTGGGCACAGGGTTAGTCAATGCCCAAAGGCGAGGAAACCGACCAGAGAATGCTTCTAAGGGAGCTAATGCGCCACCCACTACTGGAGGTCGAGTATTCGCCTAACTGCAGGGGAAGCTGCTAATACTCCAGGTTACATGTTCCCATACTATCGCATTTGAATAAGCATGACCTACTTTCAGTGATTCTATGGTTTTTACCATCGTTAGTATCTCATTAGTTATCAATACATAGGACGATTTGTGGTGTACTTCATTATGGTGACTATGATATTTCTGTATTTTTTGATACTGGCTCTACACATCGATAGTATCTCATCTATTCACTAAGCGCCTTATGATCATGCCTACTGCTCTAGAGCCTACATTGGTGATTTCTACTCCTGTTGGAGAATCGATTGTTTTTCTCAAGTGTACCAAAACTGTCCTATTCAGCGAATCAATCGTAGAGAGGCTGACCTATTTCCTATGCAATGGGTGATTTTGATATTATACTCGGCATGGATTGGTTACACGACACCGAATCACCATAGAGTGTCAAAACTCGTCGTGTGCTATTTGGTGATCCTATGAATCCTGATTTAGTTTACCAAGGGAGCCTACCTCGGAAGTCTCTCAAATCATCTCCGCCCCCTGAAAGCCCAAAAGCTTATTTCCCATGGATGTGAGGGATTCTTAGCTGCTATCAAAGATACCTCAGTGGATACTCCCAGTATTGAAGACTTCCCTATTGTTCGAAATTCTCTGATGTTTTTCCCGAAGAACTACCAGGGTTACCCCCTGAGCGTGAAGTGGAGTTTACTATTGATTTAATTCCTGGGGCAGAACCTATTTCTAAGGCACCTTATCGGATGGCCCAGTAGAGTTAAAGGAATTAAAAGAACAACTGCAGGGGAACTATTACAACTCGGATTCATTAGACCAAGTGTTTCACCATGGGGAGCACCCGGTATTATTCGTGAAGAAGAAAGATGGTAGTATGCGTTTTGCATCGACTATCGAGGAGCTTAATAAGATTACTATCCGGAACCGCTATCCGTTACCGCGTATTGACGATCTCTTCGATCAACTACAAGGGGCAAAGTTTTTCTCAAAGATCGACCTTAGATCAGGATACCATCAATTGAGGATCGAGATCAAGATGTTCCTAAGACAGCGTTTCGCACCTGTTACGGTCACTACGAGTTTCTAGTCATGCCTTTTGGCTTGACTAATGCCCCAGCTGTCTTCATGGACCTCATGAACAAAGTTTTCCACAAGTATTTGGACCGCTTTGTAATTGTTTTTATCGATGACATCTTGGTATTCTCTAAAAGTAGAGAGGAACATGAAGACCACCTTCGCACGATTTTGGAGACCTTACGTCAAAAGAAGCTATATGCTAAATTTTCTAAGTGCGACTTTTGGCTTGAACAAGTGGCCTTTCTAGGCCATGTAGTATCAGCTAAAGGTATCACTATGGATCCAGCAAAGGTGGAAGCTATTACTAAGTGGCCCCGACCGACATCTGTCACTGAAGTTCGTAGTTTTCTTGGTTTAGCAGGCTATTACCGACGTTTTGTAGAAGGTTTCTCTCGTGTGGCATTGCCTCTAACTCAGCTTATGAGAAAGGGTGTAAAGTTTACCTGGAATGAGGATAGAGAAAAGAGTTTTGAGGAACTGAAGAAAAGACTTGTATCTGCCCCTATTCTTACTTTACCCTCGGGTTCTGGCGGGTACCAAATTTATAGTGATGCATCAAAGAAGGGACTTGGTTGTGTTCTTATGCAACATGGTAAAGTTATTGCTTATGCTTCACGACAGCTTAAACCGTATGAAGTTAACTACCCAACACATGACCTAGAGCTTGCAGCCGTTGTATTTGCATTGAAGATTTGGAGACATTATTTGTATGGAGAGACATGTGACATCTTCACTGATCATAAGAGCCTTAAGTATATTTTTACTCAAAAAGAACTCAACATGAGGCAGAGGAGATGGTTAGAACTACTCAAGGATTACGATGCCAACATCCAGTACCATCCGGGTAAGGCGAATGTCGTGGCAGATGCTCTCAGCCGAAAGAGTACAGGTGGAGTGGCATGTCTTCAAATCCAACCACAGATTATCTCAGATCTTGATAGAATGGAAGTTGGGTTACAGTTTGGTGAGTCTAACGGTTATCTAGCCAAGATGAGGATAGAATCTGATCTTATTAGACGAATCAAGGAAGCTCAGAATCAAGATGGAGAACTATGGGCGATCTTACAAAATTTGAAGATAGGAAAGCAATCTGAGTTTCGAGTTGATGAACAAGGAGTTATCTGGTGTGGGAATAGATTATGTGTGCCAGATGATTCAACCCTTCGTGAGTCCTTATTGTCAGAGGCACACAACTCACCTTTCTCTATTCACCCGGGAGCCACTAAGATGTATAGAGATCTAAGGCAGCACTTTTGGTGGAGTGGTATGAAAGAAGATGTAGCTATGTATGTGAGCCACTGTTTAACTTGTCAGCAAGTAAAGATTGAGCATCAGAGAGCTAGTGGGCTACTGCAACCATTAGATATTCCTGTGTGGAAATGGGATGATATTTCCATGGACTTTGTTACAGGCCTACCAAAAACATTCAAGAAGAACGACACCATTTGGGTCGTAGTGGATAGACTCACGAAATCAGCTCATTTCTTGCCTATTCAGCAGGGTTACTCGGTTAGCAAATTATCAGAGGTATTCCTGCAAGATATCATTCGACTTCATGGCACACCATCGTCGATTGTATGTGATAGAGATCCGCGTTTCACATCACGCTTTTGGAAAGGTTTCCAAAATGCTTGGGGAACAAAGTTGAGATTTAGCACTGCATTCCATCCGCAAACTGACGGGCAGTCTGAACGCACCATTCAGACTTTAGAGGATATGCTTAGAGCATGTGCACTTGAATGGACTGGCAACTGGGATGAGTACTTATGCTTAGTCGAGTTCGCATATAATAATAGTTGGCAGGCTAGTATTGATATGGCTCCGTTTGAGCTTTTATATGGTCGGAAATGTAGAGCACCTATATGTTGGAATGAGGTCGGAGAGAAGATAATCGAAGGACCCGAACTGGTTAGAATTACTAACGATAAAGTTGCCATTGCTAGAGAAAAGTTGAAGGAAGCTCAAACCAGACAAAAGAGTTACGCCGATCAACACCGAAGAGCTTTGGAATTTCAAGTTGGAGATCACGTGTTTCTTAAAGTATCACCTTGTCGTGGAGTACGTCGATTTGGAATTAAGGGGAAGTTAAGTCCGCGTTTTATTGGTCCATTTGAGATTCTTGAAAGGGTTGGAGAAGTCTCATATCGTTTAGCATTGCCGCCACAACTCTCTCATGTTCATAACGTTTTTCATGTATCCTTGTTGAGGGGATACAATTATCATCCGTTGCACGTTATTAGCTACCCACTACATGCGATTCAAGAAGATCTTTCTTATGAAGAGGAACCTGAAGCCATTATTGATCGTCAAGAACGAGTTATGAGACGCAAGTCTATACCATTCGTTAAAATCTTATGGAAAAATCATACTGAACGTGAAGCGACGTGGGAAACAGAAGAAATGATTCGTTCTCAGTACCCATACCTATTCGACAACTAAGTGTATGTTCTCTAACCTTAGTTGTTTTTAATTACTCTATTCATAAGTTGTACTTGTGTGCTTACAAGAGTATTAGTTGCCTCACATCGTATTTTGAGGATTCATGCTACACTATCTAAAATTTCGAGGACGAAATTAAATTAAGAGGGGAGGAGTTGAAATATTCGTCGGTATAATAATAATAATAATAATAATAATAATAATAATAATAATAATAATAATAATAATAATAATAATAATAATAATAATAATAATGATAATAATAATAATAATAAACTAATAATACTTGATGACTAATTCATTAAAGTGGTGACACCGTAGCCTTGGCCATCTTCTAGTAAGTTTTCAAACCCACTAACAATTCAAATTTATTATTATTATCACACCAACAAACTTCCGAAATTGATGGATGACTTCACCGATGCGGTTGAACTTCGATTATAAAGAGATAATGAAATCTCAATGGACTTCACAAATACTCGCTCTAATCTGCCCCTACCTATATTAATTTGCCCTTCCCGTACTCTATCCAACACCATTGTTGATTGTCGAACTCACTGTATATCCTCGCAGCGACACCGGTTGACGATCCATTGATTTTTCGAGTACTTGCAAATCGCATACAATAAGTTCGATTTAGGTGGCTCTCTGATGTTAATCGCATATTGTGTCCTACGCATCGATTAATTTCTTCGACTCAAAGGTAACGTTGAACTTCCCGGTCCCGTCTAATGTTCTTCTCCGTTGCTTCGTCATTCTATAATAAAACAAATCTCATCCTCCGTTCGCAGCTATTGAATCTTCCTTTGATCGGATCTGCCGCGCATCGCCGTTGTCGGAACTGCCACAACCAATTGTCGTTAGAATACCTCCGGTAGTCGTTGTGTTCTTCATTCGTAAGGTAACAATTCGACCCAATGTTTTATGTTCAAGTTTTACGATAGTTAACTATAGTAAATCAAACTACAACAATACAAATAAAAACAAAGTCATGAAACTGATACGAAGAGATGAAGCAGACATATGAATTTCAAAAATTGTAGTGGCCATGATATTATTTATTATTGTTGTATTGGTGGTACCATGCATACATATGCACATATATCTCTGTTTTAATGTGCAATTGCATAATATCAAAATCCAATAAAAAGGAATCTAAAAATACTGAAGTGGACTTCTTCTACCACTAGTATTAAAATAAGAATTTAATACTAAAATGTATATAAGTCATACAAAACTCCTAATCGAGAAGCTCACCAAGTTAATTTTGTTATTAGTATGTATAATATATATATATATATTTTCATATGGATAAGTGTGGAGACAAATTGATGTATGGTTTTAAGAAAAACAAAACATATTATAATCAAGTTTTCTTAATCTTAAAATATATAAATATTAAGATACTAAAATACAATTTAACGAATATTAAGATACAAAAATCATAAAAAATTTAACAAATTAATAACTTAATCTAGTTTCGATACAATTTGACTTAACATACAAGTAATTAACATGTAGGCTCTTGATATAAGCGAAGACATACTTGAGTTTCGTAATAATCTTAAGGTACGGATTCCGACCCTTCCTCTCTCGTAGCATGAATACCTCTCGTTCTTGATTTTTATCTTGAATTCGTAACTTAACTTGTTGGTTATTAAATCCATAGATTATTGTTATAAATGCTTATCGTATAGTTGACATTGTTTGCATGTGATAGGATTTATCTGCTTTGTACTCATTGTCACATGCTTCCTAAATTATTGATTATAGTTAGTGACCTTGATTAAGGGTTATGAGCTCTAGTGTAACTTATTGTGTTATATTGGCTTGATTGTATTGTATTATTGACCTCCGTACCCGAGCACATCCACCTATGGGGACATAGGGCGTCATTATGGCACAAGTGACGTGCTCTATCTGTGGCAGAGCGATTAGACCACAGCGTCTCTACATTATAATTATGTGCTAAGTTGTTACACATATTGATTAGTGTTAAAGGAGGCGTATGGATCGATCCTAGGATATTATTGTTATTATTATTGGTGAGATGGTTAGGTGTGTGTGCCCACATTCCTATCTCACATATTGGTGCATTAGAACTGCAGCTAATGTACATATTGTTAATTGTTTATTGTCATCGGCTCATATGGGTATTCCTTTTTAGATGATCAAGATTATTTGATTTTTAATTTGATCATCTTATTGTCGTCGTTATTGATTATTGTATTGCTATTGTTTATTTCCGTTACTGAGCATTCTTTGGCTCAGCCGTGTTTTCTTTTTGTGGTTTTCTCTTATGTCTATAGCAGGTACTCAAGGGGCTCAAGGGAACGAGTGAAGAGTGTGAACTCAAAAAGCTAGGATGAGAACTTTTGAATTAATAAGACCTAGTAGTATTTTAATCTTAAGACTTTATTTGATTTATTTGGACCTATGTAAGGATTTGAATGTTTCTTAGTACTTAAATTATATCGTTCATGAAACTCTGATTACTGTTTGTGTGACACGTCAACCCTACTCGGGTTGGGGTGTTACACCTTGGGTGATGAATCCATTTTGGTGGTTTGATGTTGGTTATATATATATTGATTATAGTGATTTAATTTTCATAGGTTGTGTTATGATTTTCCAGCTGAGTATTCCTTAACTGCTTGTATTAATATTACATACACGAAATATTTGGTTTTGATTACTCACGATACTTTTATTATTTAAATCTGTAGACTCGTTAATCTTGTATTGACTTTTCGAGCATTCTTTTCAGGATATAATAACGCTTGAGGATTTAGAGACGAAAGGATTTAGAGACTTTAGAAGGTCCCATGCGTGGGAATTTTTATGATGTGCCCGTTAGGAATTTGGGTTTTTGAACTTTTACCGTGTTGGTTTGTTTAAATTGTTTGATTTGTCTTTGGTGGGCGTGTTTTGCTTGTGGATATTCCAGTTTGGGACTTAGGTTTTGAGTGCTTAGGACTTTGTTTTTCGTGCTAGTGATTATCTACGACACTAGTCACCTTTGTATTGGGTGACGTCATGACACTTTATTTGAAATAATATTTTAGTATATCTCTTAATTACAATGTGCTATGACAAACCTATCCGTCATGTTTTCGTGTTTCTATTGCAAGCAGGGGTGTGACATTTTGGAAGTGACATAACCCTTTAATTTTAAACACATGAGTGCTGCAAAAGAACACTCCTATATTCTAGTAGTGATAAGTGATCTTATCACTTTAAAATGCTCCTGAAAAGCATGTTATTGGAAACATTTCTTTCAGCTGCTCAATCATGTCCAATGCAGACATGTTTTCTAGAATTTTCTGAAGTTCTAGAATCATAGAGGCGAGCATGATATGTGAGACTTTATTGCATTCATCCACATGCTTCTTCTAGTTCCTATGAGTAGCACCCGTCTAAGTAATGGGTTCTTAAGGATTGGTCCTTCAAGAACATACATCTTGTTCTTTGTCATGAGAACAATTTTCAGGTTCCAGAACAAATCTATGAAGTTAGAGTAGTTAAGTTTGTTATTTTCAAGGATTGACTTAATAGAGTAAGAAGTGGTGGGATTTATTTCATTAGACATCTACAAAATTCAAAAATAAAAGTTTAGTATTTTCATGCTTAACTTCCTAATTAGATTTATAACCCATTTAATGAGATCCCCCTTCACCATAACTTAGTGAATGGCTGAAACACTCTCCTTTGGCATGGTTACATATGTAGATAACGATTACCAATTATGTTAACTACACAACTCTTGATTTGGTGTCGCATGATGAGCATAGTCAAGCATCGATACATTTAACCCTAATTACACCCACTTAAATGGTTTAAATGATATTAGCCCTTTATTAGTGACTGTTGAATCTGCCTAAGTTACTAGGAATTACGGTTGTATCTTCCACTAAAACTGTAGGCCTAGATGCAGGGTAATCTGTAACACTGTGGGTTCGGACATATTGAAGCTTATTAATTTAGGGTGGTGTAAAATATCTATTTTAATTTAGGATATTTTTATGCTTTAATTACTGTTCAGGTCAAAAACATATTATACGACTTGTAGCATGAGGCAAGTCATGCAACTTTTAGTAAAATTTGATTTTACGTTGGTTTGTAATAATTGCTTGAAACTCCTTTTAACACTTTGTTTGATCCAATTTTAAAATACCTTATTTAAACTATGTTTGTCGTTTATCACAACTTATTTTTACTTTTAAATAAAACTTATTTTATTTATATTATCTTTACAAGAATGATTTAACTATTTAATTGACTGTCGTCATTGTGAAAAATAGTTTATAAATACTTTGTGGTTTAATTATTTACCTATAAAATTATATAAAAACCACAAATGAAATATAAAACAACTAAATCGAGCAACTAGTAAAATATTGTTTGGTTTCATTTGAGCCACCAAACTACACCGAACTAGTCTAGGATCACAACATCTTGTAAGTTTCCACTAAATCCAAGATCTTAATCTTGAACCGTGTATCTTTGTCTTCGGTCTTCAATTCTTTGTCTTTGGTTTATAGTTTTGAACAAAAGATATGCAACAAAATAAAATAAATCTATCTATTACATAAGGGTTTCAAAACATCCAAAAAGATACAAAGATTACAACTTGATAGAATCAACTAAATAAGCTAACAACCAAGGCTTACTAGTGCTTGATTTTAACATACTCAACCACAACCAAAAAGGTACAAGCTATAATTAAAATATCCAATCTTTTAATTAAAGATACGATCTTTTGTCAAAAATAAAACCTTTTTGACAAACAAAACATAATATCTTATAATAAGTATCTCAATGCACGTAAATGTGGCTCTGATACCAGTGTTGAGTAGTGTGTATTGGTTTTAAACGTAATAATGACGTATCAACCATATTATGTGTGACTTGAGGAGAACAAAGTTCAAACCCAACCATATAAATCAAAGATGAATAAAAAATAATACTTAAATTTTTTTAACTGAAATTGATATTTTTCAAAGCATTACACAACAAAGGATGCACAAATAATAAGTTTATTTTTCTTAAATTTCATGTATTCTATTTTATAGGTGTTGAACTCTCATTCTGCTTTTTTATTTCACTAATGTGAGATAGCAAACATATCTATGTACCTACTCTAATATAAATGTATCTTGGGGTGGCACGTGGTAGCACCACAATCATTTTCACTAAAGTTTTCCCGTCTCTCTCTCCTATTAAATATTACCTTAATTACTAACAGTATTTTTAACACCTTATTAGATTTAATAATTAAAAAAAATCTATTTATTAATGTTATTTTTAGATAAATAATTTTAAATAAAATAATAAATTTTTCTAAAGCATAAAGTTTCTAAAATATACAAAATTTTTTAAAATTGGTTTTTTAAAAGTCATTTTCTAAAACAAAAAATAATCAAATTTGAGAGTTATAATAGGAAAATTTTTAAAAATGACATTTTTATACGGTTTATTTTAGAACTAAATATTTAATTTTTTGAAAAAAGTTTAAAAACAAAATTTTAAAAAGTTGATACTACTGTTTTATTTTATATTAGAATATTATTTTATAAAAAAATAATTTTTATTATATTAATATTTTATTTATTCAATTCCGTGTAATACACGGGTTTACTAAAGCTAGTATTACTATATGAAGAGATAAAGTTGTAAATAACGAGTTGTTTATCCATAATCACTTTTACCACACACAATAAAATTGTTTTTAAGTGTCTTAAAAATATAAAATTACATTGTTGTCCAAAGAGTTGTACTATAGATAAAAGAATACATGTCAAGTCTATAATTGTTTCTAAAATTTTCAAATAAAATACATTTTTAGTTATTACTTTTTTCTTTGAGTTAAATGTGTTTTACGTCCATGAGTTTTCATAAATATTGTCAATTTAAATCCAAAAGTTTAAAATGTTGTCATTTGCATCCAAGGTTTCATTTGAATCCATTTGGCTACAACTAACTAACACGATTAACTTTTTTTGTTAATTTTCTAACATAAGATTTATTTTAATTAATAAAATTACTAAATAAAAAACCAACTCACGTGAGGGTTTTTATATGTTTAGTCTTTTTGATAATTGTAGTTATGATTTGGCTCTACAATCGTATTTTATTATTTTGTCTTGTTAATGTATTTTGGTTTAGTAATCGTGTTACTTTTGCCAGTTTTATTAATTAAGTATAGATTTCTTTGGTATAAAGCTTAATTATGATTACGATAATTGATGTTTTATGATTATTATTCATGGGCAATTAATTTTATTCTATAAATTGTTTTTATACTTTTATGATAATATGTCTTTTATGGTTATAATTCAAATAATTCATATTATATGACTTGTTTGTTTATTTATATATATTTTTGTTTTGTATTTTTTTTAAGTTAGAAATGAATCACTTTTAGTTAGTTATATTTATATTTATTTTATATAATATGATGTCCAGAGATGTTTTTTTTATTAAATGAAAGAAATGATGACCATTATTTCTGGTAAATTAAAATCACAATGATGATTATCAAAGGACACTGAACGTTTAAAACTTATCATGTAGGGCTGATTTTATTTTGTAATTGTTTTGACTAAAATACATCTAATTTAGAAAACTTAACGGAAAAACATAATGGCGTTAATTAGGAGTAGTTAAATAGATTCAAATGATAATTTTTGTGAAACTTTTGAACGCAAATAACAAAATTTAAACTTTTGGGATTCAAATGACAATTTATATGAAACCTCATTTAACTTTTTTTTATTATATAGTAAAAGTATAAATGTATAATTTTTCTATATAGTAAAAATATAAATGTGTAATTAGAGTAATGGCTTTTACTAACAACCGTTAAACCTTTTAAGCGTTTCATGTGGCTGAAGATCCTCTTTACTCAATCATTTTCCCCTTTTCGAATTCAATTCATACGATTTACTCTCAACAATTTCTTCTTCTTCTTCTTCTTCACTCTCAATCCTCAATCAATCCCTTGTTAATTTCGTAATCCCAATTAACAATTCAAAACCCTAGTTTTCTCAAATCCCCTTAATCCTACTGCCAAATTCATGCGATTTCAGTAGATGAATCAAGAATCACAGATGAGTGACAAATCAAAGAAGCAAAAAAGAGGCACCATCAGCGAAGAAGACGTATCCATCATCCTACAAAGGTTTTCACACTGCTTTTAGGGCACCTATTTCAGCTCGATTCATCCTGTTGAAAAGAGTTTGTCACATGTTTGTATCGTTATGTTGGATAATGATTCATATTTTTCGCATTTATCATGTTAATTGAATGAATTGCTCGTGTTGTTATTTGGTTGTGAAGGTACACAGCTACAACAGTGCTAGCTTTGCTTCAGGAAGTGGCTCAATTTCAGGATGCGAAAATTGACTGGAATGTGTTGGTCAAACGAACTAAAACTGGTATAACAAATCCAAGGGAATATCAGATGCTATGGCGCCATTTGGCTTATCGTGACGAATTAGTAGAGAAATTAGAAGATGATTCTAAACCTCTGGTAACTCTCATATATGTATATCTATGCATTCAATTGAGTCATGATGGTAAAATATGCAGATTGCTCGGGGAATCATTGTTTATATGTGTTGCGTTATTCTTGTGATTTTGGAGGATTTTTCTGTATATATATATCTTGTTTGATTAAAATGTGATTGTAACCATGCTAAAAGAAAGTTCTTTAGGTGGCAAAGACAATTCTTGATGTATGCATATCATGTACATTAATTGGAAAAAGTTTTATACTATTTAATACACTATTCACTATTAAAGAAAATAGCATAACAATTCTTGATTTTATATAAAGTTAAAGACAATATCTAGAAATGCCACAAATCTTTGCACTAGCAATTATGTTGGACTTGTGTAATAGGGACCATGGGCATTTTCTTCTCAGTTGGGTATTTTTATTTTATTTGCCGTGCATATGTTTATTATACATATACATATTCAGGCAGCACCGCAAATACTATACAGAAATGGACCCGAACACCCTATATGTATGGAATATGGTGCACATGTTTGCTCTCATGCATTAGCCAGTATTACTATTATCTTCCTTTTGTGTTGAACTTTTCCTCAAAATTAGGAAAGTAGTTACTCCTGAAATAACAAGCTTATTTAGAAAGGCTAATGTGCCAAAGAGGACGGAATAATGACTTCCCAATAATCTTATGTATATAAGTGACTTTATTTTAATACTATGTCATTGATGTTTGTTTAAGACTAATATTATTGTGCAATCTATAGATTGGTTTCTCTATAAATTATTCATGAATCATGACCGTTGTGGATATTAGTCTTATCTTATTTTGATGGTTGCCTATCACCAAGTACAAGTATATTTTTATTACAGATTTCTACATCAATTGTTCAATTTGCATGAAGTCTTTGTTTCCTAAATGTCAATTGGCATTTGGCAGGATGATGATAGTGATCTAGAATATGAGCTGGAACCTTTTCCACCTGTCAACAACGAGGCTTCAACAGAGGCTGCAGCATGTGTGAAGGTAAAAAAGAAAGCTAAATGAGTTACATGTAGAGAAATTATATAATAATTCAGTAATTCCTTCATTGTTTATTCATATTACTTTGTTTTGTTTTAATGTTGCTATAGTAAGACGATGTTGCGATACACTTACAAGTTTACTTGCCAAAATAGGAAGAATGTTAGAAACTATAGAGATTGTATGAAATTGAGAGAGAAGGGTGATTTTCTTAATGGAAAGAAAAAGGAAAACAAATCAGGGAAGATTCAGAGCTTTGACATTCTCCTGCCCAAGCTGGCAAGCTGAGAAAAAAACTAGCATTCACTCATGCATACCTCACCCTCTTATGCACAGAGATATATGGTATTCCCCTCTCTTATCAGTGATAACCAACTCCTCTTAAATCAGTCCTACATGTGTCCTTTACCCCATTTGTCTCTTTTCTCCATTTTTACCTACGTTAAACCTTCTGGACCCCTCGCCCGTTGGACAATCCACTTGCTCATGAGTTAATGGGCCTACTTGCTGATGGGTCACTAGGCTTTTCCTTGTCAGTCTCTCATAAAGAAGCCCTCAAGCCATGAGATCTAGAAATTTGCTTTGCACTGAGAAGGTTCTTCTATAGACCCATGTTGTCATCGAATCAACAGTTTTTTAGTAGATTTTCTCCTCTTATTAATACTCAACAGTACAGCTCTCTTCGAGAGGGACCAGCCTCCAACATACAACCAGAAACACTTAATTAAAAAACTCAACATTGAAATTAGATCATCTTAAGCAAATATAAAGAAGATAACATGTAGCTGCCCCGCTAAGTTCTACCCCACATCCCCTGAATACTTGGATCAACCTCCATCTCCTGAATCAGCCCTCTTTCTCCCCCCATCCCAGGTTGACTGGGTCTGCCTCAACCCAGTTTGACCCACGGGGATTGTATCGCTACTGCCCGCTTGAAGAACCGACTTGTCCTCAAGTCGAGATGAAGCTGTTCGGGTGAGACTTGACTGATTATCGCCCAAAAGAATGACCTTGTCCTCCTCTTCCCCAGCAGCTTCAAGAAGCTTGAAAGTCCCTGTTTTACAATGGTGCCTGGGCCTGTATTTGTCTCCACATCAAAAGCATTCCCCTCGAAGGTACCTATTTCTGTGAATCAGTTAGGCGATTTTTGGAAGATTTCTGGAGAGCCACATCCGCGTAAACATCACTTGAAGAAACTGATTTTGAGTCTGTGTTGGCAGGAGCACTGGTAGCCTTTCCTGAATTGAGTTGAAGTAAACTTGGATTCGAACTCAAGCACGAGACTCATAGCATTATAAGCAATCCTGGGTTTGCGAATCCGTACGTCTGCCTTCAATTCTTCTTTCAACCCATTTAAGAATACCCCGAGAAGGCAGTGATTAGGCCAATTTGAAACCCGAGCGGATCTCTTAGAAAACTTTTGTTGGTATTCCTGAATAGTCCCTGTTTGTTTGATGTTGCACGGGTACTTAGCTGGGTTCTAGAATTCGGCAGGTCTGAAATTCTTTTGAAAAGCATGGATGAGATCTTCCCGAAACAGGATCTGTCAATTGACTGAAATCCATGAGAAGATCCAATGCGTCACCCTCTAAATGCATAGAAGCCACATCGATTTTCTCGTTATCGGGTATGAGGTAGTATCAGACATACTTTTCTGCCTTAAATATTCAGCCTCATGGATTGCCTCCATCAAACTTGGGAAATTAGATCTTGCTATAAGGCCTGAGCATTTGCTGCTGCTTCCAAGAGTGTTTACCACTGGATGCTGCATTTTCTCTCGAAACTCCTTGCTGTTTCAAGGTTGCAGCATTGTTGTTTAGGCTCTCCATGGAATCGAGTTTTGCCACGATCGCTGCAAGTTGAGCCACTGCAGGGTCCTGAGATGAACCCCATCCCTCTCCTGAGTTATTCCAGGTCTGCACCATTGTCGTCGCTTCCCGGCTATGGAACCAATTGATAAAACACTAGTCAGCTTGATTGAAACATAAACAAAAACAGAACAGTACGGTTCTCTTCGAGAGGGACCAGTCTCCAACATACAATGAGAAACACTTAATCGAAATACTCAACACTAAAACTAGTACATCATAAGCAAATATAAAGAAGATAACTTGTAACTGCCCCACAAAGTTCTACCCACATCCCCTGAATGCTTGGATCACCCCCTACCTCCTGTATCAGCCCTCTTTTTCTCTGTATGCTGGAGCCACTCTTTTTTCCACCTCACTGTAAGGTGATTGTATATTAGTCGAATCAAAATGTTGTTAAACTGCCTGTATTCTGCAGGTACTCATAGCTTCTGGTACAACGTGTGGCTCAGGCTTAGAAAAGGGGTTGACCATTGAGGCTCCATTGACCATAAATATACCCAATGCAAGTTCAACCAGAAAATCATCAGAAAATCAGCAAGGTGGTACTAATTTAATAGGTACCAACATTACAGTTCCAGTGTGTGTGCAAAAACAGCAAGTCCCACAGGCAGTGGTTGCAACCTCTACAGAAGAACTGGATAAAAATGGTTGTGGAAGTGGTGGCAGCTTGCCGCCTAGGAGGAAAAGAAAGCCGTGGTCTGCGGCTGAGGACATGGAATTGTTTGCTGCTGTTCAAAAATGTGGTGAAGGGAATTGGGCAAACATTTTAAAAGGAGATTTTAAGGGTGATAGAACTGCTTCGCAACTTTCTCAGGTTCATTTTCCCCAAAGTTGCTTCGTTTATTATGATTCTCTTATTGCAAATAAGTAACAATATGGAATACTTTAAAAAAAAAAAAGGATATGAATGTCTATGGAGACTATTGAATTTGGTGTCATGCATTTTGTAAAGATCTTTATGACGATTGTATCTTCTTTCAACTCTTTTAACATTCTAAACGAATAGTTATTCAAGAGTTGCAGTGTTGACCTTAGTACTTCTATACTTTTTCCAGTTTTACTAGTATTATTTTGTGTTTGGCGTGTAGTAATTTTGGTCCAAATTGTGTGCAATAGAATACGAAAGATTTTTGTATGTTCCAGACAGGAATGGAAAGAATATTACATGTGGTTGTAAATTCTTTAAATATTGATTCCATGGGAAAGGGCTTCAATTCCACTCCATTGGGGGAGTGGAATGAATCTGCAATGTAATCTGTTCTATTTTCTACAATGTTAAGACTTACACCAGGTTCTTCTTTAATTTGAAATTTTAGTTAAATTTTCTTATTTTCCTTTAATAACCAAAATACTTATTCTTTTTAATTATAACCTTGCTTGAGATTTTGTTGACCTCTTAACTTGTTATCTCTTTGTTTTTTGTAGACATTATGTATAAACTAGAATTAATACTATATGATATTATGTTGTATGAAAATTATGAAATTAGTATATAAATCAAGCAAGTCAAACATGTTCATTTTTGACCTTCTATGTGTACCATAACTGTGTCAAACTTTTGAGATTTGTACTAACACAATGAGATAATGAACATTTGCAGAGGTGGAATATTATTAAGAAGCGTAATAATGGCAACTCAATTGCCAAGACTGGATCACAACTATCTGAGGTACACCTGGCAGCTCGACGGGCACTTAACATGGCTCTAGATCAGCCTGGAGTCGATAATTTGAAGGCATCTTCTTCACTTGGTACAATATTTCGCTTTTAGAAAAACCCATTTCATTAAATTTGCACATTTGATTGGTCACCTAGTTTAGTACTTTCTGTCCCATGAAATTGCAAGACTTTTACACGCTGGAAATTTTAACATTGAGAATATAAATTTAACTATTTGTCATTTATTATCATCAATGATAATTGATGGTATTGGGTTTGGTCCATAAGAATTTTCTTTTATATTTGGAAATCATTATGGATATTTGACCATAGGTGAATAATATTTAAAACTACTTGTCAGTCTTCCATTACCATCATTATATATTAATCTATTATGTTTTGCTTGGTTTATGAGATTCTTCTATTCTACACATATCCGTAGGTGCAAATACAACCCGTTTACTTATAAGTGGGTTTATTTGGGTTGTCTTTCATCTCAAAGGGATCCAGTGAAAGATATTAGCTAATTTGGGAAAAGGTCAAAGAGATCAAAAGTCGTCTAAAATATTGTTATATAGACTCCTATATCGTGTTATACAAAGGTTTAGATTTATTGTAATTGTATTGTCTTTCTAATCATAATATATGGCTTAAGGTATAAAAAAGTGGACAAAAAGTGTATGTGTGTCGGCCCAACCTGGTTCGTTTTGAACCCTGATAATAGTGATCCCTTTCAACCCAATACAAATTACCCAACCTACCCATCTTGCCACCTCAATATTTATCATCACTACAGAGAAAATTATGGTATTAATATGATTTCGGACTGTAATGTAAACAGGTAGGACAAAATCAAGCATCACCACTGTTACTTCCATGCGCCCTATTATAGCTGACACACGATCTGGTACCACCATTTCTCAAGATCAGGCCGGTGAAGACACTTCCGGCACAACAAAAGCATTTCCTAAAGACCGACCCAAAACGTCACCAAAATCTCTTGTTAATGGGCCGGATCCTGTAAAAGCAGCCGCTGTTGCTGCTGGGGCCCGCATTGCTACCAAATCGGCTGCTGCAGCTATACTGAAACAACAGTTAAAGTCTGCCATCCACATAAAACCAGGTGTTACCAATTTTCGTGACCTCCATTCACCAAACGTCTCACGCCCTCAGGATCATAATGCAAATGCTGGACCGTCGACTTCAGTCAGCACGACCACCCAAGAAACAAATGGTATTACAATTTCCAGCTCTGCAAACTCGCCAAAAAAAGTCCCAGAAGATCAGGCTGCAGTTTCAGCAAAAGTTCAAGATAAGGAAGTTAAAGAAAATGCAGGTTTGCCTATTGAACCTGTGATCATGGATAACTGTGAGAATGATAGTAAAAAAGAGGTATGAAAAGCTGGTTTGTTTTTTGTCTGTTGGGTGGTTTTGGTAGGAGTTGTAACTTTACATCTTTGTTGTATGTTAAGTCTTGTATACAATTTTGTTAGGAATTATGACTAGTCCATGATTTTAGTAATCAAAGTAACAGCTGGTTGGTTTTTTTTTTGGTTCATCGTTACTTGTTTCCAGTCTGCCATGCTGGGATAACAGATGTCGGGTTGGTTAGTGGCCGAATTGGAGGAGTGGTTTAGAACATGGAGAGTAAAGATGGAGGGAACCTCCAGGCTCAATTTCATATCTTGTGAGATTGTATTGATGTTGGAATAGAATTCGGAAGTAACTGTGACTTGAACCTTTGATGCACAGAATGAAATCGAATTCGAGATGAAGAGGAGGCGTATTTTGGCTTTGTTTCGCCAAAAATTGAGGAAAGAATGTTACAATTACGACTGAAATTCATAGGAAACACATGCTTCTTTAAAAAAGTGTTGTATAGTCAAAAAAGAATTCACACACCTATGCGAGTGTAAAGCTCGTAACCCATGTGTTCTGAAGGTCTAGTAGAATTTGTCAAGAACCTAAGAAATATGATTCTCTTTGTTTAGTAGATCAATGTGAACCCGCTAACTATAACATTGTTACTCGAGATGTTGATATGATAAATGGCTTGAAGTCATAAGCGTCAAAATGCAATCCATTATGATAATTTATGAAGCCAATGACGTGTGCCAAAATAAGATGATTCGTTTGATGGCTCCCAATGGTAATTTACGACCATCTATGGTGATAGAGTTTGCCACGTGCCCATCATTATCTCTATGATTAAAGGGAAAAAGTTTATGAAACATGGATATGGTACGTACCCAGCTTATGTCAAATATGTTGATGCTGCAAAATGTGCCCTAGTAGTCTATCACTTCTCGGATGTGTCTCCTGAAGACCTATCGAGCATATCTCTAGACCGGGAGATAAAGCTTCAAATCAACCTTGTGCCTGGAACTCATGCTTACCACATACGGGAAGTATAAAAAACATCGAGCATATCTCCAAATCGGGAGATATAGTTTCAAATCGACCTTGTGTCTAGAGCTCATGCTTACCACATATGAGCAGTATTAAAAATGATGAGATAAGAAAAACATCGGGCATATCTCCAAACCAAGAGATAGAGTTTCAGATCGATCTTGTGTCTGGAGTTCATGCTTACCGCATACGAGAAGTATTAAAAATGCCGAGACAAGAAAAACATCGGGCATATCTCCAAACCAAGAGATAGAGTTTCAGATCGATCTTATGATTGGAGTTCATGCTTACCACATACGAGAAGTATTAAAAATGTCGAGACAAGAAAAACATCGGTCATATCTCCAAACCAAGAGATAGAGTTTCAAATCGACCTTGTGCCTGGAGTTCAAGTATACCACATACGAGCAGTATTAAAAATGTTATGACAAGAAAAACATCGGACATATCTCCAAACCAAGAGATAGAGTTTCAAATCGACCTTGTGCCTGAAGTTCATGCTTACCACATACGAGAAGTATTAAAAATGTTGAGACAAGAAAAACTATACGTCAAACTATCAAATTGAACCTTTTGGCTTCCCTAGGTGTAGTTCTTCGGTCATATTATTAATCCGGAAGGAATTATGGTAGAATTTGTAAAAGTAGAAGTCATTATGGAATGGGTTTCTCTTAAGACACCCTCAGAGATTCGAATCTTTTTAAGTTTGGGATGTATTATAGAAGATTCATTCAAGACTTTTAAAGATCGTGTCACTGCTAAAAAAGTTAATATGAAAGAAGGTAAAGTTCGAATGGGGTCATAGTCAAAAGGAAGTGCTTTAAGAATTAAAGTACAAGCACTAATCCAATCACTACCGGATGGGAACGAGGACATGATAATCTATTTAGATGCTTCATACCAAGGACTTGGATGCGTACTTACTAATGCAACATGGAAGAGTGATAGCCTACGCTTCTCGACTATCTCATTCACAACTAGTTGTAGTTGTATTCGTATTAAAGATATGGACGTATTAAAGATATGGAGAATTTACATGTATGGTTTCAATTACATGATTTTCACATACCATAAGAGTTTAAAGTACTTCTTCAAGTATGAACTGAACATAAGACAACAATGTTGGTTGGAACTAATAAAAGACTACGTCAAAGTTTATACGTGACACGACATGGGATACATGTACCCATAGTGTAAGATTGAGATACGTGATTCATGTCAAAGTTTTGAAAAAGGTTTCATGAGACCATGGGTACTATATTTATATTAGCCTAACATATCACCCACAAATGGATGAAAAATCCGAAATAACTATACAGATATTGGAAAACAAGTTTTGTGTAACACGCTAACCCAATTAGGGCTAACGTGTCACTATCATAGTAATCAAAAAATAAGACATGATTTCATAATCGGAACGTTAGGAGTACATCACAAAAACAATGTTTAAGAGCTGCAGGGTTAAATTATTCATTACATATTATTTAATCAGATAAATCTAAATGACTAGTATACGCTATAAAAATGATTAGCTATCTCTATCCATAAGTCCTAGAGCTCACTTTATCTCTCTTCACACCCCGCCCGAAGTAACTTGTAAACCTGTTGTGAAACAAATATTTACGGAATGAGCCGAATGTCCAGTACAGATAAATGAACGAGTAAAAATAATAATAACTAAAATAACATTAAGATACAAAGTAACATAAAATGATACGATGTGAAGTAAGGTAAGTCAATAAAATAAATCTTATCATATAGATGTACCCATTGAGCTGAATAACTTATATCATAATAGACATACACATAGAGCTGCAGACCCTATGTACCAAACGTGAAATGGAGTGTGGGCATACACAACAACCATCCACCATAATCATATGCATATATCCTAGGACCAGTCCATGCCCCTTCTTAAATAATGTGGCCAATGTACCTCGTAAGCATCGAATGAGACGCCATGATCTCTGCTCATCATCGTGGTTGGTGCCACGTCATCGATGCCGTAATGACATGCTTGTGATCACCCCTATAAGTAGGGACATGCTCTAGTAACTGAATATAACAAAACAAACTTGTACTACAATGACATATCTTAATTATGTTCTCTCTGAGCATCAAACAATTAAGTAATCATTTCATAACATAGGAACATGTGATAATGAGCTCAAATCAATAAATTTTCACAGCATGTAAAGTAATACTAAATTCATCGTAACATGACTTTTGAATCATGATATCAATAAACGTACGGCGGATTGAAACGAATTGAAATGACAAGGACAATCGGGAATTTTGATTAAATGTAAATATCAAAGGGGTTTCAACAATCAAGTCAACTACCATAACGACAAATGGGTAGGGTAACCTTAACTACGTCTCACATTGATGTCGGACTCGTTTTTTAGGGGGGTCGTGACAACCTACAAGTAATTAATATATTTGATGAAATTTATTATTCTAACTTCAAACGTAGTAAATATCATATATACATTAGAGCATTCACAACTCATTCTTCATTCTTATCCATATAATTATATTAAAAATCATTATTTTTCTCTCTACTTTTTAATTAAAAAATAATTTTTATTCTTGATCATTACTTTTTCTCTCTCATTCACTTACAACCACTTAAAATATATATTAAAAACATTATATGGTTTTGAACCGTATTTCCCAAAATTCAAGATTAAACAATAAATTTATTATATTATTCACTTACAACCACTTATAATCATACCATATAATATAGAGAATACACTCACATAAATTTAGAAAACGAATTGTAAGTGCTCTTAATAAAATAAACGTAATTTCTTAGATTGAATAATGTTGTTTGTTTTCATGTAATTTCATATTAAACAATAGTTATTATCCCTAACTAGTTTGAAGAGTAAGATGTTGGATTAAAATAATTATAAACCATGTCTTAATAGTTTGTTGTTACGGTCATGTGTAAGTTGAATAGTTATGACTTCTTTATTAATAAATATTACTTGCTTATATTATTGGTTATACCATATATGTTTGGATACTTCCCCCTTACTTAACTTGATAAATCTTGTAAATTTGAGAAACAGATAATCAAGTTATACATGTATTTATTTTTTAGTTATGTATGTATTATTATTATTTTCCTTTTTAGTAATATACTCTTTTAACGTTTCAATTTGCACATACTATCTATGCGTATATGAGAGGTTTATTTAGTTTCATTTAACTTTTAAAGATTATAAATTATTAGAATAAAGAGATGTATTCATAGTATTCACTAAATGATGTATATTAATTTTATTTATACATATTTAATAAAATATATATACATAAACACACAATCTCATTTCGAAGTATTTTATCGATTTAAACAAGAAAATAATAAAGAACAGAAAGTGGAATAGCTACGTGAGCTAATTGGTTTTTGATCTCACTATGCAAAACTATTTTTTTAATATTATTTTTTTAATAATTATGAGTAAAGATATATTTAACCATGGATAACATATCATCTTTCTCACTCATAGTTTCGGACAAAATCCATAAATAATTTGCATAACTTAGATTTATTAATTATCAAGGATTAACTATGTATAAACGTATACAACACACTTGAATAAGTATAAGGAGTTCGTTTGGTGGGTTACCCGAACCGCAAGCTGTAGATCTTAAACTAATAGGTTGCGCGGCGATTAGGTGGCGGTGCCCCACCTTGAAAGGTCTAACTCAATCCTGAACAATGCACACGGGGAAGGCGGGATTTTTTTTTAAAATAGGGAATTTAGAGATGGGTGGTTAACAAGAGGTGTTTTTCTCGTTGATGTTGATCATTAGGGGCACATGCGCCTGACATGGGCGGGTTCTTGGTTCAGTCAACGGGCGTCAGATGATATGTGTTATCCATGCCAGAACTCGCCCTGCCATGGGCGAGTTCTCAAAAACTTGTAGTTTTTATTTTAATAAGGTTTTTCAATAAGTACCTTTGAAGATCATGAAAGGAGAGATGCCAAATCTATACCCAAAACTCGCCCATGGCAGGGGCGAGTTCTTGAAAAGTAATTTTTCAGGTGTGCAGGTGTGCACAGTGGTGCATGTGCATGTGAGTTGAAGTCGGTGGTGTATGTAGTGCATGTGAGTGAAGTGTCAAATCAATACCAAGAACTCGCCCATGGCAAAGGCGAGTTCTCCACAACCATTTTAAACCACAAACTTCACCTACCACCCAACCTCAGTTTATCTCTATATATACGATCAACATTTTCACACAAATTCATAAATTTCACCTACCACTCAACCTACCACAACCATTTACTCAAGAATTTACCTTTAACTTCAAATTCAAAAATATTTCATACTTCCATTCCAAAAAAAATAATAAGTTGGAGAATTACATCAGGTCCACTAAATAACGACTTGTTATTTTTAAGTGGTCATCATAGAGCTGGTTATTATTTTCGTGATCTAGAAAGCGACGAATGAATTTTACGTGTCAGGCAAGATGATAAAGGTTTTTGGGATTACAGTAATGAGGAGCCTATCCTTGATAATATCATGAGATATATAAGGTTCGTTGGTTTTTTGTGGTGTGATTGAGTGTAGTTATCGCAAACTTGATAGTGGTCTTATCTCAGCTTTGGTGGAGAGATTGAGGCTAGAGACATATTTCATTTACCAGTTGGAGAGACCACGGTAACCCTTCAAGATGTACAAGTCTTATGGGGTTTGTCGGTTGAAGGTGATGTTGTTTCTAGCATTGATTATGCTATAAACGCAACTAAAACTATAATGAGGTTTGAGTATTTGACAGATTGTACACTCGCTATAGACGTTGTAAATGATTATAAATTAAACCTTCTATTTATTTTAGAGGAAATAAAAAAACCTTCCCTAATAAGCTAAAACTGCACTTTCCCAACTAACTCTACCACACTCATATAAATTTTCTATACGACTTAAATACTTTATATGCACTCAGTTTCTAGAAGTATAAGGAAATAAAGTGGCACCGATCATAAAAAAATATAATTAATATAACTCGTTGGATGCATTGAAAATCAGCGGCATTATTAGGGAATGGTTTTTTTTATTTCCTCTAAAAACAAACGGCAGGTTTAATTTATAACCATTTACAGTGCCTATAGCGAGTGTACAGCCTGTCAAACACTCAAACCTCATTATAATTTCAGTTGCGTTCATAGCATAATCAGTGTCAGAAACAAGATTACCTTCAACCGGCAAACCCCATAAGACTTGAACATCTTGAAGGGTTACCGTGGTTTCTCTAACCTATCAATGAAATGTGTGTGTCTCTAGCATCCATCTCTCCACCAAAGCTGAGATAAGACCACAATCAAGTTTGCGATAACCACACTCGATCACACCACCAAAACCAGCCAACCTTATATATCTCATGATATTATCAGGGATAAGCTCTTTATTGATGTAATCTCAAAAACATTTATCACATCGTCTTAAACGTAAAATCCTTTCATCGCTTTCTGGATCACAAAAATAATAATCAGCTCTATCCTAACCACTTAAAAATAACAATTCGTTATTTAGTGGACCTGGTGTAATTCTCCAACTCATTATTTTTTTTGGAATGAAAGTATGAAATATTTTTGAATTTGAAGTTGAAAGGAAGTTATTGAGTAAAGGGTTATGGTAGGTTGAGTGGTAGGTGAAATTTGTAATTTGTGTAAAAATGTTGATCGTTTATATAGATAAACTGAGGTTGGGTGGTAGGTGAAGTTTGTGGTTTAAAATGGTTGTGGAGAACTCACCCCTGCCATGAATGAGTTCTTGTAAGGATTCCTTTAAGTCTGATGCAAACCAAAACATCCAAAGTCTCTCTGCAAGTAATGCACTAAGTACTGAAGTAGAATTACTTCGGAAGTTTTACACCATGCACTAGAAATATTCTAAGTGTAAAATCTTCCGAAGCCAAGACCAATATGTTTCGAAGCCAAATATGAAGTCTTTCGGAAGCCTCAGAGACAAAGTCTTCTGAAGCTTCATCCTATGAAGACAGATTTCTTCCGAAGACTTTTAGTAACATGCTTTATCTGATGTACTGTTCCATAGGCTGGACACCTTTCCGTTGCATCTCTCTAAAGTCACCATCTTTCATGAGTTGGTGAAAAGGTCCATGCTTTTGGTAACTGTACATTGAGGTCTTGAGTCTGTAACCTTCTACTTTATGTATTTTATCCTTTTTGTAATAGATAAGGATGTGAGTTATGGCATGTCATAGTCACAAGGTCAAAAGGCAGATATGCCTTTTGATTCTACAATTGATTTTGTTTGTGTCTAGTCAATTGTATCCAGCTGGCTTTCAAAGTATAGTCGGCTGTAGGTTGTAGTATAAGTATTCCTTGTTCTAGTATCTTTCTTAATGCTTTGTAACACTTGTAATAGAACTTGAGAAAGCAATATACTGCATCCTGTAAGGATTCCTGAAGTCTGATGCAACCCAAAACAGCCTAAGTGTCTCAGCAACATGCACTAAGTACTGAAGTGAAGAATGCTTCGGAAGTTTTACACAAAGCATTAGAAAATACTCTAAGTGTAAAATCTTCCGAAGCCAAGACCAATATCTTCCGAAGCCAAACATGAAGTCTTCCGAAGCTTCAGAGACAAAGTCTTCCGAAGCTTCAACCTATGAAGACAGATTTCTTCCGAAGACTTTTAGTACACATGCTTTATCTGATGTACTGTTCCATAAAGCACCTTTTCCGCTGCATCTCTGTAAAGTCACCAACTTACATGAGTTGGTGAAAAGGGCCTTGCTTTTGGTAACTGTACATTGAGGTCTTGAGTCTTCAACTTTCCACTTTATGTACTTTATCCTTTTTGTATTGTATAAGGATGTGAGCTATGGCATGTCATAGTCACAAGGTCAAAAGGCAGATATGCCTTTTGATCCTACAATTGATTTTGTTAGTGTCTAGTCAATTGTATCCAGCTGGCTTTCAAAGTATAGCCGGCTGTAGGTTGTAGTATAAGTATTTCAAGTTCTTGTATCTTTTCTTTATGCTTTGTAACACTTGTAAAAGAACTTGAGAAAGCAATATACTGCCTCCTTGAAACCCATACTCTCTTGTTCTGTCTCTTGCTTTACTTGTGTTCTTTGTATCACCTTTGGTTACCCAGTTCACTGTTTGATTAGAGCTTAGTTAATCTCCTCATTGTGTTGTTGTGTTGTAATTGTGTTAAAGCCCTTAAACGGTCCTGCAATTGGTATCAGAGCTTTCCAGGCTCTTGATATAAGATCTAACCATCTTAAGATCCCTCACACACACAAAAGCTAAACTCTTCAAATGGCTTCCATCTCAAAGACTGATATGGAGACTGGAACCATGAACAAATCCCCACTGATCACTCTTGATGATTTTGACACCTGGTGCATGAGGATGGAAGGCTTCATCAGGTCTCTTGATTCAAGAATGTGGGAATCTGTTGAGAATGGACCTTTCATACCCAGCACCCCCTCTGCTACTGGTGCTGGTATGATTCCTAAAGATGTGGCCAACTACTCAGATGAAGATAGAAAAAGAGTAGAGATTGACAGGAAGGCCATGACTGCTCTTCAGACTGCTCTCCCAAACTCTGTATACAGAGGTTTTAAGAAGTGCAAGACAGCCAAACAGCTGTGGGATGCACTGAAGCTGATGTATGAAGGCTCCTCTGAAGCCAAGGAGAACAAGAAAGATCTTCTGAAGCAGCAGTTTGAGAATTTCACCTTCAAAGCAGGTGAAACCATGACCCAACAATACTTCAGGTATGTTGAGATTGTGGATACCCTAGTGGATGGAGTTCCTCTTGAAACAGGGACATTGTAAGGAAGTTCATGTCCTCACTTCCTAGGCAATGGACACACTATTGTGTGGTGATCAAGAGGACTGAGAACCTTAAGGCTCTTACTCTTACAGAGTTGTATGGGATTCTCAGTGGATACCAGATGGAGATGAACATGCAAGGTTCATCTGGCAACTCCAACAATCAAATGGGTTCAGCCCTTCATGTGGTTGAAAGGGACAGCATAGAACCCCAGCATCATCTCATATGCTACCCTGACAACTCACAAAAGGGTCCTTTCATCACCTTCCCGGAGACACCAAGGGAGAACTTTACTCAAGGAAGTCCATTCCAAGAGACAAGTTCTTCTCAAGCCTTTGTGTCTGCAGATGAAAGCTGTGGGAATTATCTTTTCACTCTTGAAGACCTGGACTGTATCCATCCAGATGACCTGGAATACATGGAGATAGTTCAGCAGATGGCTCTCCTCACTCACAGAGCCAAGAAGTTCTACAAGAGGACAGGAAGAAGATTTCCAAGCAATGCTACCAGTAGTAAGTTTGGGCTGGATAAAAGCAAAGTAAAGTGTTACAACTGTAACCTTATGGGTCACTTTGCTAGGGAGTGTAAGGCACCTAAAGCAAATGGGGGCCAAACATAACCCAGATCAAACTTTTGACAAAGCTCCTCAGGCTGAGAAGACAAAGCAACATGCTGCTGTTGCTGTTGAAGAGGGAGGCTTTGACTGGAGTTTTCAGGTGGAGGATGCTTCTCCAACCAAGCACTGATGGCTGACCATGATGAAGCCAAGGTATTGGAACATCTTTGCTCCCCTGAATGCATTGCTAAAGTAAATAGATACAGGTCCTACAACCTAGAGATGAGATCTGATCTTGAGTCATTAAACATATTAAAATCTGATTTTAGAAAGTCTGAAAATGATTACAAGTTAAAGATAGAGGACTTGGAGAAAACCATTTCAGTACTAAAACATGAACATACAGATTTAGAACTCATCCAAGATCTCACTAAGTTAACTGAGTGCCAGGCTGAGCTTGTGATCAGCAAAGCCAAGGCAGAAAGAGTGTTCTTGAAGAGAGACCTTCAAGAACATGATATCCTCATCCCTGCACAACAAGGTTGTTATCAAAATAGGGACTGGGATCAAATGAGATAGCTCCTCCACACACAATCTTGTCTGTAAGATCTCCTAGGTGTGGAACTTGTGAAGATGAGCTTCCTCTCATAGATCCTGTAAGTGAGGATGAAGAAGTGATAGTGAAGAATTCCTCTGAGAAGAGTGAAGAAGAGGATTCTTCCAAGGGCCACTATCCTTCTGAGGAGAAGAAATCAACTGTGATGACCAAGTCCAAAAGAAAGAACTTGATCAGGAAGAGCAAAAGGAAAGCAAAAAGGCTCAAGAAATCAAGGCTACTTTTGATGCAAGCAGAAACAAATTTTTATCTCTGCAGGTTTCAAAGTAGTAAGGACTGAAGACATCAACCAAGACTCCTTAGCTAAGAGTCATGGTTCTTGTTCAATCATCTCAGTGCCAAGAAGAAGACTGAGCTGTGCTGTGTACCACTGCTGCACAGCCTGGACCATCAAACTCCAAGAACAGTTCACACCCAAAGGAACTGTCTTAGCATTTACCAATGAAGGTGAGAAGGGATGTGACCAAGCCAGTCTTGCTCTCAAAGGAGACTTCTTTGAAGAAGAAATGTTGTGTGTTATGTGTGAAAGTACTTCTCACATTGCTAAGGATTGCCCATACATCCTAAAAGTACTGTCCACATGACCAAACAAAGACTTCAAAGAGTCTCAAGAAGTCTCAAGCTTCGGAAGGAAAGTCTGTTTCCTTCGAAGCTCCAAATCAAGAAGAAGGCAATGGAAAATTACCTTCGGAAGCAAAGTTGGTCTCGGAAGAAAGGAGTTCTTCCGAAGCACTGAAGTCTGCTGCAGTGACTGTAGATTCTTCCGAAGGATCAGTCATCAAACTTGTGAAGTTCCAAAAGCTTCTAAGGTTTTGAAGGTCAAGTCCAACACTCAAAGGTGGTGTGGAAGTCTAAGAAAGACCAATGACTGAGTTTCTCCATCAACAACAGCTGAAGATCCCATAGTACAACCATAGGATCTATTACTGTTGCATTACCTCTATTACACTAATGAGCCCAAGACAATAAGGCTTGGGTTCCAAATGTAACTAATCATTTTCTTTGTGCAGGACACTCAAGACAAACAAGAATGTCTGGATAATTGACAGTGGCTGTTCCAGGCACATGACAGGCAGAGGCATAGTCTCTACTTCCATCATTTTGAGAGAATTGATGGGACCAGTTGCTTTTTGGAGGAGATGAAGGTGGTTACATTTCTGGAAGGGCAAGGTCACAAAGGTAAGCTCAGCATTGAAAAGGTAAACTTTGTTAAGGAGCTTGGGTACAATCTTCTGAGTGTATCCCAATTTTGTGATCAAGTCATAACATGCTCTTTACTGAGCATGAGTGCATTGTTCTCAAGCCTGGTGTGGTCATTCCTCATGAGCATATCCTGCTCAGAGCCCCCAGGAAAGGAAACATGTACAAGATGGATTTGCAAGAAACATCTCCCTCTGGAGAAGTTTCATGCTTTCTATCTAAAGCAAATAGTGATGAGTCTTCCTATGGCAAAAAAAAAGTGCCATGTAAACTTAAGAACATGATAATTAATTAAACTGATCTGGTAACTGGAATGCCAAAGAAAGAGTTTACAAGTGATGATCATTGTGTTGCATGCCTGAAAGGAAGCAACACAAGGTATCTCACAAGCCTAGGAAAAGAACTCCATCACTACTCCCCTACACTTGTTACATTGATCTCTTTGGCCCCACCAGTTAATGAGTTTAGGAAGGACCTCTTACTGTCTGGTGATCACAGATGATTTTTTTCAAGATTCACTTGGGTCTTCTTCCTAGAACTAAGGATGAAACCCTGAGATTCTGAAGAATTCATCTTAAAAGTTGAGAATCAATGTGATCACAAGTCAAAACTTAAGATGTGATCAAGGAACTGAATTCAAGAACCAAATCCTTGATACATTTTGTGATGAAAAGGTATTACAAGACAATATAGTGCTCCCAGGACTCCTCAGCAAAACGGAGTTGCTGAGAGGAGAAACAGGACACTTATTGAAGCTGCAAGAACTATGTTGTCTGACTCTAACTGCCTATCACCTTCTGGGCAGAGGCAGTTAATACTGCTTGCATGTGCAAAACAGAGTTTTAGTAGTTAAGACACATGGTAAGACTCCTTATGAACTTTGGCACAAGAGGAAACCTTTCATTGGTTTTCTCAGGTCATTGGATGTCCCTGCACCATCTTGAATACCAAAGATCAAATTGCCAAGTTTTGCTGAGAAATCAGATGATGGACATTTCATTGGATACTCTTCTCAAGCTAAGCTTATAGAGTATACAATCTCAGAACTAGAATTGTTGAGGAGTCAGCCAATGTGGACTTTCAATGAGCACACTCCTTGTGTGGCTGGTTCTGGTCCGGATTGGCTGTTTGATCTTGATTAGTTTACCAACTGTTTAACAATCTTGTGAGCATGTTTCAGGATCTAAGAAAATCTAAATACAGGTGATCCTGATCCAAGATTTGAGCTAGGAAGACCTTCAACACTCATACATCTTCAGCTCGTTGGAACTACTTCCTCAGCAAATGAGGTTTTATCAGCACAACAATGACAAATTCAGTGATACACATCTGGCATGCCTTCAAATTCCAGCTCAGAGGCCTCTCAACCAGATAAAGACACCTCACTTGTAGAGACAACAATGGTGATGGTGATAGTGATCAGAATTTCTTGATGCTAATAACCATACATAGATGACAACATCAATGATGTTTCACACTCATTGATCAAGTCAATCTTGATAAGTGTGATATGTGGGGGTGAATCTTCCAGACCAGATTTAAATTTCTCAAATTTAATCTTTCTCAACAACTTGCTGTGATCCCTCAGCTAAGGATCCACAAGTCTCACCCCACCAACACATCATTGGGGATGTTGTCACAGGGGTGGAAGACAAGAGGACAAACCCATGAAGTCAAATGTTTGTCTTCACTCTTGTTTCTTATCTCAGATAGAGCCCAAGAAAGTTGATGAACTCTAAGGATGGAAGTTGGTTGAAGCTATGCAACAAGAGCTGCTTCAATTCAAAAGCAGAAAGTTTGGAACCTTTGTCCTCTTCCTCATGGGAACTATCATTGGAACCAAATGGTTTTTAGAAACAGAAAGGATGATAGAGGAAATCATCATCAAGAACAAGGCAAGACTAGTTGTTCAAGGATACACACAAGAAGAAGGATTGACTACACTGATGTCTTTGCCTCCTGTGCAAGACTAGAAGCTGTTGGATATTCCTGGCATTTGCTGCATCAAGAACTTCAAGTGTCTACCAACTTGATGTAAAGTTTGCTTTCTTATATGGAGTGATTGATGAGGAGTTTTATGTCAAACAGCCACCTGTTGTTAGACCCTGATCATCCTGATCATGTCTGGCAAGCTTGACAAAGCTCTTTTGGGCTGCATCAGCACCCAGAAGTGTATGAGACACTATCTGAGTATCTTTGTAAGCATGGATACAGGAAGGTACTATAGATGAACTCTCTTCATCAAAGGACAGGAAATGACTTA